>JAJOON010022626.1:0-53452 GCA_029582645.1 Solanum megistacrolobum | reverse complement strand
CCATGGGTTCTTCTACCCATGGAGCTCCCCCCCCCCCCCCTAGTTTCCCCCATATTGAGAAGAAAACCCCAATCTAAGCTAGGGTTTCTTCCAAAGTGTGGGTAGAGTTTGAGTATGATTCCAAAAGGTTAGCTAATACTCAATTATGATTGGTTTGGCATTGTTTTATGATAATATGATGATTTCTACTGGTTTTTATGATAACCCCTAATCTAAATTGATGAATGTGATATTTGTGGGTTTTTGCCATTAGAGGCGAAGTTGAAGGTTCAACATATCTTCCTTATTCAATGTTCTGTTTTGCAATTGATCAAAGTTAGGATAATATAATCATGAATTGAACTAGACCCTATTGTATATTATTGATCTTGACTTTTAATGTTAGAATTGAACCTTTATGATCAATTAAGACTAGAATCACCTAGTAATGAAAGATGTGATCAAATTACCTTGAAATCTAGCTATAAAGAAGAGATTAAGAAAGAAACCTTGAGAGTATTGTTGTGAACCTAATAGCTAGGGCTTTAGGGTGAAGCTAATGTGATTACATAGTGTTGCTAAGGATTTGAGAGTAAAGTTTAAAAGCGAATAGAAGTCTAATAGGTGGAATTGTGGTGAAAGTCCTATATTCACCTAACCTACCTTATGAATGCTTGATAGATGAAAGTGATAGAATCACTTGAGCATGGATGGGTTGTTAAGGACATCCTTCCATGAGAGATGAGTGTTATGCAAAGCTTAAAAAGTAAACCTTGGGGTGTATGCTTGGCTCCAAGTGGATATTGACAATGAGATGGAGTGTCACACAAGGTAGGGTCTGGACTCCAAGATGAAAGGAGAGTCACACCTAGTGGATGTGAGGACTATCTAAGAAAAAATGGGAACTCTTACATAGTAGAGTGTGGATTTTCCCAAAGTTAGGTCTCACGAGATGGGATCCTTCACATAGTTGAGGTAAGGTTCCTAGTAGCAATCTCCATATCCAATGAAATTAGACATGCTTGAGAAGCATCTCACAGTGTTCAAAGCATAATTGAACTAAGACTTACTTAAAAGTAGCTCATAGTGTTCAAGAGTTTAAGAGGACTTAGACATGCTTAAGGTAGTATCTCATAGGCTCCATGTGAAGAATGAACTTAGACATACTTAAGGGAGAATCTCATAACTGTTCTAAAGTTATAGAGAGGAACTAGTTGCCAAACCAATAAGGGTTAGTATGAGGCCATAAAAGTAGTACTTCGCATGTAGAGTATTATGGGGTGCTATGCATACATTGCACAAGTATGACTCGGGGTCATTAAAGAGAAGTCTTGAGATAGGATTGCTCTATAGTTTCCCTTCTTATTTATAACTGACTAAAGGTGAGAGACTCCCTTAATTAAGAGAGTTAAACTAATAATGAGGCCAAAGTAGGTGGAATATGACTAGGATGACTTCAAGGCTATACTTAGTGTGAAGGGTAGTATGGGATGACTTTCATGCATTCCACAAGTGTGTCTTGGGGTTACTTAGAATTATGGTACCTTATGGCATAAAGAAGCTTAAAGAGTTGACCTTGTACGTAGATTATAATTAAGATGACATGAAGACCTAAGCCTCAATTGTAAATGTGGACTATCCCCAAGAATGACCAAAGGGAGGTACTTAGCTTGGATGGTAGTATGGGATGCTATCTTTGCATTGAACAAGTATACTTGGAGTGGCTTGTGAAGTAGTTCACTTGTAATATGAAGGACTTAAGGTTGAAGTATGTAATCATGAAAGTCTAAGTAAAGACTATGCCATGAACATGATGTATCTCCTATGCTAATTTAATATATCTTATGTGACTTGTGTTTGTATGATGCTTATATGGGAGACCATGCTATGACTATGATGATTATATTGTGATTATGTTATTGTCTCATATGCATGTGTCTTATGTTGACTAACCATTTGAGATGCTCTTATGATGTTGTGTTAGATTTCATACTTAGTACGTTTTTGTACTAACGCATATTGCCTACATTCTAACAAAATATAGGGTTGGAGACTTGAGTTGCTTGGAGGCTAGAGTTTCAAGGATTTTGAAGAATTGAAGATCTTGGTGAGTCCTCATAGTTTCGAGGACAACATCCATTTTACCTTTATGTCTTTTCTTGATGTTCTTAGACTATTGTATGGGCTGTGTCCCAAGAGTTTATTCTAAAGTTGTATTAGATTATTTGAGACAAAGAGCATAGAAAGACTTCCGTTTGTTTCTTTTATGAAATATGACTTCGATTGTAAAAGTTTTAAATTGTTCCATATTTTCAATTCTATTACCTATGTTATGATGCAAAGGGCTTGTATGAGACCCTTTCGGGGTCGAGTACGCCATGTTACATCTAGGGGGTGCCCATGGGTCATGACATTGACAATGTGGAACAAGAAGTTCCTTATCAAACTCTGGTTGCTCCTTTGGTTGAGAATGTTACAAATGTGGAGCGGTTATTTCTCCGTTGAATCCTAATGTAAATTCAGTGGCTTCAAGCGTGAGGGATTTTTCAAGAATGAACCCCCCCAAATTTTATGTCTGAAAAATTGAGGAAGGTCCTTAAGAATTAATTGATGGGGTCTATTAGGTACTTGCTATTATGGGGGTTACTTCGGTAGAGAAGGCCGAGTTGGCCGCTTACCAATTGAAAGGTATTTCTCAAGTGTGATATAATCAATAGAAGTAGGGGAGGCCGGTATGAGCGGGTCTCGTAGACTGGAAATGTTTAATCGACGTTCCTCGATATGTTCTTTCCCCTTGAGTTTAGTGAAGCTAAAATGCAAGACTTCATTAACCTTCATCAAGGAAGTATGAGTATGAAGGAGTATGCTCTAAAGTTCACCCAACTATCCAAGTATACTCCAACTATGGTCACAAATTCAAGGGCTGGGATGAATAAATTTGTGATGGGAGTGTCCAAAATGGTTATCAAAGAATGCCGCACGGCAATGCTTGTTCAAGATATGGATATTTAACGTCTCATTGTGCATGCCCAACAAATGGAGAAAGAGAAACTTAAAGAAAAGAATATGGAGGTAAAATGATCTAGGACCGGTGATGGGAACTTCTCCAATGCTAGGTATGATGGACAAGGTCGACCAAGGTTTAGAAAAAGTGTTTCCAAGAAAGGACCCTCTAGTGCGCCTCCAATGGTCAACAAGGATAGGGTGTCTAACCCTAAACCTCAAGGAGGTAATGGTTGTGGATCTTCTATGGCTAGGCCCATTTGTTCAAAGTGTGGGAAAAAGCATCAAGGTAAGTACCTAGTTGTCACAGATGGGGCATTAGTTGGGCAAAAAGTGGTCACAAGATGAGAGATTTTCCAATGCTTAAGGTTCAAGATAGAGAGGGCAAGCAAGCTCCTCCTAGCGGTTCAAACATCAATGCTCCAAAGAAAAACCACCTTTATGCTCTTCAAACCCGAAGTGACAAAGACAGCTCCCCGATGTAGTGACCAGTATGTTAAAAGTCTTTCTTATTGATGTATATGCCTTGTTGTATCCCGGTGCTACTTAATCTTTTGTGACGTCCTATGTGGCAATGAGATATAATGTTCCTCCAAAAGTGTTATTAGAATCTTTTTATTTCTCTATTCCTGTTGGTTATTCTGTGGTGGCTAAGATGGTTTATAGAAGATGTCCCATTCCCTTATCCTAGAGATTTAGGCTCGTTCACTTGGTAGAGCTTGACATGTTAGACTTTGATGTGATTCTCGGTATGGATTGTGTGTGTGCTTGTTGCGCCTCTATTGATGGTAGAACTCAGGTGGTTAGATTCCAATTTCCGAATGAGCCTACCTTAGAGTGGATAGGGGGAAATTCTATGTCTAAGGGTCAATTTGTCTTTTACCTTAAAGCTAGGAAGATGACCTCGAAGGGTTGCTTCTACCATGATGTTAGGGTAAGGGATATAGACTCTGAAACCCTTTCTCTTTAGTCGGTTCCCGTGGTTAATGAGTTCATGGATATTTTCCCTAATGATTTTCTCAGTATTCTTCCTGATCGGGAAATAGATTTTAGTATTGACCTTCTTCTAGATACACAACCTATCTACATTCCTCCTTGTAGAATAGCTCTGGCCTAGTTAAAAGAGTTGAAAGAACAGTTGAAGGATTTGTTTAACAAGGGTTTTAACCAAACAAGTATTTCTCCATTGGGTGCTCTGGTATTGTTTGTTAGAAAGAAAGATGGGTCTCTTAGAATGTGCATCTATTATCACCACTTGAATAAAGTGACCATTATGAACAAGTATCCTTTCCCAAGAATTAATGACTTGTTTGGACAACTTCAAGGGGCTAGTTATTTCGCTAAGATTGATCTTCATTCAGAGTATCACCAATTAAGGGTGAGAGAGGAGGATATCCCAAACATGGCTTTCTGAATTTGGTATGGTCATTATGAGTTCCTAGTGTTGTTATTTGGGTTGACTAACGCTCTGGCGGTGTTAATGGACTTGATGAATAGAGTTTTAGGCAATACCTAGACATGTTTGTGATTGTGTTTATCGATGATATTTTGATATATTTAATGAGTGAGAATGAAAATGTTGACCATTTGAAAATTGTGTTGAAAGTTCTTAAGGACCAACAACTGTTTGCAATGCTTAGCAAGTGCTAATTTTTGGTAAGGTCCCTAACTTTCTTTTGTCATATTGTATCAAGCAAGGGGATTGAGGTGGATCCTAAGAAGATGAATACGGTCAAGAGTTGGCCTAGACCTCCAACTCCTTCCGACATTTGAAGCTTTTGGGTTTGGCAGGTTAATATAAAACGTTTGTTGTGGGATTTTTCTCCATTGCTTCTCCTTTGACAACTTTGACTCAAAAGAAGGCTAAGTTTGTATGGTCGGAAGCTTGTGAGAAAAGTTTCTACGAGTTGAAAGATAGACTTACTTCCATTCCGGTGTTGACCTTACCAGAAAGTATGGATGGTTTCGTAGTGTATTGTGATTCCTCTAGAGTTGGGTTGGGAACTGTGCTAATGAAAAATGGTAAGGTAATTGCCTATGCTTCAAGGCAACTTAAGATCCACGAGAAGAATTATCCTACCCATGACCCTGAGTTAGCGGCAATTGTTTTTGCCTTAAATATATGGAGGCAGTATTTGTATGGGGTCCATGTGGATATATTCACCGATCATAAAAGTCTACAATATGTATTTAGTAAAAACGACTTAAATCTTCCCCAAAGAAGGTGGTGGGAATTATTTAAGGACTATGACATGAGTGTCCTTCACCACCCCGGTAAAGCTAATGTAGTAGCAGATGCTCTTAGTAGATTGTCCATGGGTAGTGTGGCTCGTGTAGAAGATGAAAAGAAAGAATTGGTTCGTGATGTGCATAGGTTGGCTCGACTAGGTGTTCAACTAGTGGATTCCACCAAGGGTGGTGTCATGGTCCATAATAGTTCTGAATCGTCCTTTATGATGGATGTTAAGTCTAAGAAAGGTCTAGACCCTATATTAGTTGAATTGAAAGAGGCGGTACTTAAGAAGTTCATTGAGGCTTTCTCCTAAAGGGGGAGATAGAGTGCTTATGTATCAAGGTCGTTTATGTGTTCCCTATGTTGATGAATTGAGAGAACAAATTTTAGAGGAATCCCGTAGTTCCCGGTATTCAATTCACTCGGGAGACACCAAGATGTACTGTGATCTACGGGAGTTCTATTGGTGGACTGGGATGAAGGAAGATATTACGGGATTTGTGGCCAAGTTTCCCAATTGTCAACAAGTTAAGGTTCAGCATCAAAGGTCGTGAGGCCTATCTAAAGATATTGGTATTCCCACTTGGAAGTGGGAAGATGTAAACATGGACATTATTGTCGGTTTGCCCCGCACCCGGAGACAACATGATTCTATTTAGGTCATTATTGATTGGATGATAAAATGAACTCCCTTTATCCCATCAAGGTTTCTCTTTCACTGGAAGACTATGCTAAGTTATATATAAGTAAAATGGTGAAGTTTCATGAAGTTCCATTATCCATTACTCATTTTACATCTCACTTTTGGAAGTCATCCAAAAAGGTATTGGCACTAGGGTTAATCTTAGCACGACTTTTCATCTCCAAACCAATGGGAAAACGGAGCCTACCATCCAAACATTGGAAGATATGTTAAGGGCGTATGTAATCGGCTTCAAGTGTAATTGGGGTGACCACTTGCCATTGATAGAGTTTGCCTACAATATTAGCTACCACTTAAGTATCGGTGTGGCTCCCTTTGAAGCCTTCTATGATAGGAGATGTAGCTCTCCTGTTGGATGGTTTGTGGGCAGTGAAATTACTGTATTCCTTCCTGAACTAGTTTATGAGGCCATTGAGAAAGTCCGACTCATTAGATAGAGGTTGAGAATGGCAAAAAGTCGGCATAAGTCTTATGCCGATGTGAGAAGAAGGGTCCTAGAATTTGAGGTTAATGATTGGGTCTATCTAAAAATCTCGCCCATGAAGGGTGTGATGAGGTTTAGTAAGAAGGGGAAAGGTAGTCTTTGGTATGTAGGCCATACCAAATTTTGAGACGTGTTGGTAAAGTTGCCTAACAGTTAGATTTGCCGAATGAGTTGGCTCCGGTTCACCCGGTATTTCATGTCTCCATGCTCAAGGAGAGTATTGGAGATCCGACATCCATAATTTCCTTAGAAGGGTTGGAAGTTGACGAAAGTATTTCATATGAACAGGTTCCGCTAGAGATCCTAGATCGACAAGTCAAGAAATTTAGAATCAAGGAAATAGCATCCGTAAAGATTATGTGGATGAATCACTTATTTGAGGGTCCTCTTTGGGAAGCCAAGGCTGAGGCCAATATGAAGTCCTGATATCCTCATATTTTTCCTTCTAGTCCTATTCAAGCTTGAGGTAAGTAATTCCTATTGAGTTTTCCTTGTTTTGGAAGTCATGTGTGTTATTTGAGTTTTCCATGATTTCCTATATTATGCATGTTCATGAAAAATTTATGTGTAGTAAGAAAATGAGTTTTTATGATTGACGTTCCTCATGTTGTTGTGCATTGAGTATGAGTTTCCTATTGACATCTGATACGCTCAAATTACACCTCCTTAAAGAAACATAAGCGATCGTTATCAAGTAAAGAACCCAACTTATAGGTTGGGGTCGATCCCACGAGCAAAATGGTTTAGACTTAACTTTAACCAACATTTATATTTGTTTAGTCAAATTACTTCCAGAAACAGGTAATTAAATAGGGGGGGGGGGGATTTGTGAAACAAATTGTAAGAATTTAGTAAGTAATCAGTAAACAAAAGTCAATTTTGATTGTTATAAAGATGAGAGAATTAACTAGGGTATACGTGTTCCCCACAAGCTCATAACGCAGTAATCCGAGTAATAGCAATCCTTTCCTAGTGTACTACATACAAAGTGATAAGCTAGGTATCTCTAAATCCTTGGTCCGGCATCTAGAGAATTTCACCCGGCACCTTGGTCCGGCTATGTGTGTATAATTTACTAACCCTTACCTTTACCTCATATTAGACATCACAACGATGTTTGGCTTAGTTATTACTTCGCACCAATCGACACTAGACTATTAGATAGTATCATAGTAAATCTATGTTGATAATTCTTTTCTTTTTGATTACCTCCTTGGTCCGGGAAGTAGCAACAAGGCGAGTTCTAACGTTGCGCATCGTTAAAACTACTTTTAAACGAAAGAATTATCAATGCATGCAAATAACTATTCAACAATTGCTTATTTACTATTCATACTTTGTTAACTACTCATGGTTTCCACAACCCTAGTTGTGAAATTTAGTTACCCATAATCATAAGAACACAATTCATTATTTTAGGTGAAAGAATTATGAACTTACGTAATTGCAAAAAACAAGCCCAGAATTTCAACTTGAATTTCAAAACCAACATAGGAAATTAAGAATTGCTAAAGTTGCAAGTTAATATCCCAAGCCAAAAACTAGAACTAAAAGTAATAATGTCTAACTTAAAAAAATGAGGTTTACATACCCTATTTATAGAAAAATAAGTCATAACTAAAAAAGAAACGAAATAAGGAAATAAAGTTTTCAGGACTCGTCATCAATCTACGACACTAACCTATGGTTCGTAGGTCCTTTCCGTGGATCAAGACTTGGGCAAATTTTCAATCTTAAAAATCTTCCAAATTTCTGTCACATTTTACGCACCAACAGTACAGTCCGTAGATCAATCTACAGTTCGTAAGTTGCAACCGTGGTTCCACACATAGTTGAGAATTCCTTGGTCTTCAGCCATGCGTTGCCTGCCATTGATGTCCATCATCTACGGGACGTAACTGGACCTACGGTCCGTAGGTTGCCTCCGTAGATGCCCTTTTCTGTACGTCTTTCAGCTGTGTCTTCAAATCTCCGCGTCTGAACTTATTTCCTAAAAACATAAGAAAAACACATAAGAACTAATACAAAATGTCCCTAGACACACACAACTTTCAAGTGGAATGTATTAACAATACCGTTAACTCACCGTATATTAACTTCATGAGATGAATTATTGAACATGCTTCAGTATGCTCTTTGATAGTAAAATGCATATTGGCTCTATGAAATTATGTTGAGCATACTTTTGATCTTGAAGAAGGTAGTCCCTCTTAAACAATGAGAAAATTTTAAATGTTTCATGCATAATGGGCTGTCAGATGTAGCTCATACTATCACACCTCAAGCTAGAAAGGGGCAGACGTCAAGCATATACACAAACACCTGCTAAATATCTTACTAATCTCATGCCAAAGCTGAAGATTCATAAGCGCGGAACCTATATGAAGACACATACTAAAACATAGATAACGAAAGGGCCCGTTGGCCTACTTTACAACGGAAACAAGACTAAGTCTATGAAACCTTTAAAGAGTATACCTCTGAGAATCTGATAACTAGTTGGGACAAGGCCCCAATATACGCATTCTGACATATGTACATATGTAGCAAAATATTGGCTCTAAATATCTGATAGCTCCAGGTAGAGGTGGAGCTTACCAACTGCTAAACTGGAAGTCTCTAGTTTACTGAAAATGCTTGTTGTCCTGAGTACCTGAGCATGTAGTGATACAAATGAAACGCCAAAATAATAGGGACGTCAGTACATACAAAAAATGTATTGGTATGTAAAGAAGACTGAATAACAAGTATACATAAAATATCATGATAGGCAAATTTGCGCATTTGTATGCAGGAGATATAATTTGTAACTGGAATTGTGACCAACCTCAAGGGTCCTCATCGAACGTTTCATAGCATAGTCATTTATATATATACATATATATATGTATATATAATCCGTATAATTTGCCTAAGTGATACCTTTACTTCATTATATCGCTTTTTTTTCTCTTCGTAAAGCTAACTGTCAGGGAATCACATGATTGCCTACTGATGGCGATTAGTGAACCCTGTATGGCATTTGTAGCCCATTGTCACAACCACGCATGAATTCTCATAGTCTGGTAACAATGTCTATCAAGGTACGCCCCCCAAGGCTCATGTATGGTTTGCCCGCATGCCTGTATCAATCAGGTGAATCGACGATGGGAAATTCCAGCTGACTATATCTGAATTCTATGCACAGAGTAGCGTCACACGTAGTAGACCTAAATATACCCACCGTACGTTGCAGATTAGTCTATAATATCAATTGCTTGCAATTAATTATAATAATTAATTCATTAATCACATAGCTCGTGATACAATTCGTGGTTACATTCTTTAGGCCGAGAATCATATATCTTGTGAGCTATGCACTTACGAATAGTCTGTGGCTGGCTTCTTTCTTTAAATTTATGCAACATGTACACCGCTAACTTCTAAGAGTTCCAACTGTAGACAAACGTAGTTGTGTGAAACATATTGCTTCCTTGAAGAGTAATATAACTTTATAGGTCTAGGACTCAACATGAGAGGGTTTATAAAATCTATAGCGACATTTATCGGAAGAACATACGAGTTTAGGTCGTGTCTTCAGGGCGAAAGAGGTTTTAGCATTACATTCCTCAATTCTAGACTTGATATCTTACGTCGTCAAACTCCTTTGCTAACAACTTTATCTATAACATAAAATTATAAAAGGATTGTATAAGAATCTAATCAAGAGTCACAACAATGCCAAAAACACAATAATGTTTCGCGAACAACAATCTCAACAATTACCATAGATGAATGGTGTATCACCACAACCTTCTTTTTGTCTACTTTCCAAGTAAGCTTATGACTTATTTACATGTTTAGTATTACTCCACATCCTTTAACTATACAGAACAAGCCCCCTTAATCATCCACACTTAACATAAAAGTATAACTCATAGCTTCCGATCACCATCCCACCGGTTCCTTGTTAATGATGTCAAATTCCTTTATAAGTTCATAGTTTAAGTTGGTAGAGAACTAATGCCATAAATTAAAATAATAGGAGCTCATATAACCAGCTACAACATATTCTTAGTGACTTAGGAATTTCATCAAACATTGGTGAGCGACAAACTTTCAAGAACTATAATAGTTGCATTCTCTATACCACACCTTCCATTTTAATGTAACCAGCTTACTTCCCCAATACAATACCATTGACCCCTCATTTGGTCAAAACAACAGCCAACACAACCTTCTACAAACTCCCTCCTCACCAAAACATCAAATCCAATGGGTAAAACATGGACTCGCGGCTTCCTATCACCGTCCCGTGAGTCCTACCTACAAATTATACTTAAAGCATCCTTGGAATACTATTTATGCTGATAGAAGAGGATTCATGCATATATATAAAAGAAAAGCAGCCCATGCCCTTCATTATTTTCCAACAGCAATACTTTTTCCTTCAAGAAAACATTTAGCTAAGTATATATATAGCTCTATGGAGAGGAAGACAATTGATTCTTGAAGAAACAAACTTACCTTAAGCTTTGGTGGATTGAAGATGAGAAAAACATGAAAAAATATCTTGAAACCAGTCCTTACACGTTCTTGAGTATATGAGAAAGTATATCCCAAACTTCTAATATAAAAACAACAAGTTTGGCCGACTTTCTCTAAAGTGCCACATGTCCCGCAGTGATTGGGTAGTGCGCGCTTCTGTCGTATAATGAACAGAACTTTTTACTCCAATATCGTTTCAACAAGCGATTTGTTTTGCTAGAAACTAGACTCAAATACCTTCAATTGGATAGGTTGTAGGCCCTCTAACTTGTTATATATTACGAGATATGCTCGTTCAAAGTCAGATGAGAAATAAGATTATTTGTAGTATTCATCCACAATGAACCTTTAAACTTTAATCTTTTCTTTAATGATCTCTTTGGACTAAAACTTTTGTTTAAACCTTCAAATGACTAAATATAAGGATTACATGGTATGCTTAACCAGTTTCAATGATATACCTCCCCCGATATCACATCTATGCATTGGTGTATGTGAGTCGCAAATGTATTTTAAGTTACGGGATATTACACCTACTTTCTTGTAATGTGTTGATTATGTTTTGGCTGCTAGTCTTGAGTCTATACTACTGTAAGGTGTCTAGATTATCATTCGAGGAATAATGTTCCCAAGGGGGAGATATTGTAACACCCCGACTAAACTAGAGCTAAAACGTGAGGGTTAGAATCAAGGAGGTCGGCAAGTGTAACACTCTGGAAACTAGTAGGCTAAACTAGAGCTTAAAATGAGAGTTAGAGTCGTAAACGTACCTCCCCGTACCTTAAAATAAATGTTTTTGTGCTAGAACGTCAAGGTTCAAACCCCAAGGACCAACCATTTGTCCTTGTGGAGGGCACCAAAAATGTGCCTAGGCAGTGACACACGAAGGGCAATCCATGCCTCGTAGGCTTCCGCACGCCTCGTGGGTGAGGGGCCATAGGTCGACCCTACAAAATCAGGTCCCAGAACCCCGTCCCACTCTTCACCAGCATGGGTCGTCGGTCCTACTGTGGTCCATCTGTAAGGGGGTCGTGGGTGGTGACTGGAAACGGTTTTGTGAGTTAGTTGAAGGGTACTTTGGTGTTTTCCTCTTTTTATTTAATACTAAGTGATGTGGTTTTACACTAAATTCGTCTAACTATATAATGATTTAAGACCCCCAAATTAGCCAACTTCCTCAAAATACCAAATCCCAAAAGGAAGTCCCAAACCCTCTCCAAAATTATCTCTCTATAGAATTCCAAGGAAAAAGAAGAAGGAAGGTTAAGCTAGGGTTGAAGGAGCAACCTTTTCTCCTCAATTTCATTAGAATTCAAAGTTAAGGTATGGTAGTCCTTCATCCATGGATAGAATTCATCCATGGAGTGCCTCCAAAACACAATTTCAAAGATAGTAATTCCTCAAAAGCTAGGGTTTTACTCCAAGTCATTGATTCCTTTAAAAATTGATTCTATTCGTTTAATTTCTTTATATTATGATTGAATTGGTGTTTTATCGTGATTTTATGATGAAATCTCCCAAAAATCCATGAAATCCCCATATTCCCATTTTATGACCTTGTGATGTGGGTGAATTGTAGAAAGAAGAGTATTATGAGATTATGCTTTGTAGTAATTGAACTAATTGAATTATGTTATTATCCATGTCTAATGTAGTAATTCTAGATGTGTTGATTGAATAAGATCTATAGTCTTTGAAGGGCAAAGTATGAGAGTAAAGTGAACATGATTATGATCTAGTTGTTGTGTTGTTGGAGGTTATCCTCAATTGCACACTTATGTATGACTACGTTATGATGTGAAAGGTTTTCTCACAATATGATGATTCTAAAGTTGAAATGCTATTCTCATCTAATGAATCTATGAGCTATAGTATGAGTTATAATGGATTGAATGTCAACAGATTGTTCCATAAAACTAAACTTAAGTCAAGACATAATATGAAATTAATGGGAATTTGTAACGACCCAGGGGTACCCCCTAGAAGTTATACGCCGTACTTGACCCCGAAGGGGTCTTATATGAGACCCATGGCATGTCATTACATAAGATAATCGAAATCGGGAAGAATTTAAAAGTTATCTTTCAAACCGAACAATTGAAAACAACATTTATAGCAGCGGAAGTCTATTGACTCACATGGTCATCTATTCAAAATCATGAAACAAAAGTAGGGACACGACCCTTTACAATAGAAATTTCTAACATATGTCTATTACATGAAAGAAAAGAAACTTCAATAAAGCATGTGTCCTCGAATGTATGAGGACATACCAAAAGCCTTGGAGGAACTCAATCCAAGCATTTGAACTAGAGGAACAACAAATCACTTGTCGGAACCTACACTTGTAGTAAACATGAAGAAAATAAGGGATAGCACATAAAGTACTAAGTATGATAGCCATGGAAAAACTATGCTTAAAACAGACATTTTATTTGAAAGTAATGATATATGCAAATTTGATAAAACTTCATGAACACAAGCAAAAGAGGCATAGATATAACAAATTCAACATATAAGTCACTTCACACTAAAGTACCACATTAAGGACACCAAAAGTGAACTTACCATTCTTCCTTTTCACCTTTACACAATGTTCATACATAAGAGACAATAGCATTTGATAAGACATAACAAGGAAGTAACTCATAATAGAATTAAAGTAAAGCATGAATCATAATCATTTAAGCATTTAAGTCAACCTTATTCATTAAACATTCCTTTGAACACATTCATTCATTACATTAGGGATGAGAGAATCATACCGTAGCCTCTCAAATACTACTCGCACAATGCATGAATAGCATCCCATACTACTACCCACACTTTGTACAATCTCTCAAGTAACTAAGGCACGTATCTCACATGATGGTATTAAGCGTTTAACCAACATTGACCATGAGAGCTAACCATGGAATCCGGTGTCATAAATCCCCACACCGTAAAGAGGTGGTCTTACTTGCCTAAGGTAGGACCGGTACATATACCTTAGGTGGATCCACTAGCTAGTCCTATGTGGGCTCATAGTTTAAGGGCTAAGAAAGATGTTCATTCAAACTCATGCCTAACTTTAGGGGAGTTCCCATCAAACATATCCACTCAGTGCTTAGCCTACATTGCTAAAGAGTAGTTCATTACTTTAGCATTAACACACATGAGAGGGTGCCTTTGACCTACTGACCCAAAGTACATTGATTTACACATGAAAGGGTGCCATGAGACTACAGATTCAAGGTACATTACTTAAGGAAACTCATTTGAATCCTCATGAAAGGGTTCCATAAGCCTACCGTTTCAAGGTTCATCATTAACATTTATGGAAAGGTGCCATAAGCCTACCGTTCCCAAGGTTCAGTAACATCATTTATAGAAGCGTGCCAGAAGCTTACAGTTCCCAATATTCATTATTAACATGCATGGAAGGGGACCATTAGCCTACCAATCCAAGGTTCAACAATCAACAATTCTTTTATTTATTCAAGAAAAGGATTCATTAGCCTACCAATTCAAGACATACATTACACTGAAGAACCCTTCATATTCAATTACCAACATTCATGAGTGCAAAATCGATATTGACCTTTCAATATAGCACAACTACATAATAAACAAGATCATGATACATTCATTAAATTCACATGCATATACTACACATCAAAATCATACATTAACCTTCATACTTTGCCTTTCTAGGCCTTGAATCTAAATTCACCAAAACATCTCAAAACACTTCAATTAAGCATGGATAATGATGTAATACAATGGACTAAGTCAATTAAGGCATAATTCCTCAACATTCATTCATAGTCAATCAACCCTAGGTCATAAACAACCAATTTGAGATTTCGGGGAAAACATGGGTTCATTAGGAAATCCTTTACAATTCATCATAAATACATCAATTCCTTCATAAATCATCAAATATAAACCATTAAAACATTTTTGGAATGGAACACATGCTTAGATTGAAAAACCCACTTTTTGGAGAAATTTGGAACTTTAAAATAATCTTCAAAATTGGGTCCTTGAAAGAAACTAAGTCAAGGATGAACACTACCATACCTTTAGTAAGAATCCCCGAGAAATTTGAGGAAGCTACACCTTGAAATCACCAAACCCTAGCTTCAATGGCTTCCATCTTCTTCCTTGAGTTTTAGAGAGAGAAATATTCTTTGGAGAGGATGAAGTTGGGTTTTCTGCGGATTCTCTTATATGTGACTTAATTGAAGGGACTTCAAGTCTAAATAGGTTGTATACCCACTAGGAAAGGAATAAACTAACCTGGACTCCATTCTGGAAAATAACTAAGGACCCACAAGGTTTTAACTTAAAATTTCTACACCCTACCCGACTTACGTCGCCCTTTGCACCTCATGCCTAGCCAAGGGCACTAGGAGACTCGCCAAGTGGACTCTTGGCTCACCCAATTTTCCAGTGTGCTCCCTAAATAGGCAGTTCACTAGGCAATTTGCCAACCAAGTAGGTGAGCCCTGACCTAGCTCGCCTAAATTTCCATCAGCTAGGTCACGGTGGACAGCGCACTAGGCGATCACAAGGGAACAAGGGTGACTCATCAAGCCCTTTAGACGATCAAGTAGCCCCATCGCCAACTAGGTCAATCAAAGAACAAGGTTTCTTTCACTCTAACTTTCTAGCTTAGGCCCGTGCTTGCACCCTAGGATTCCTCCTTGCTCATTTAAGTTCTAAAACAGCCTAGATATCAACTTAAAGTCACACTAACCCACACGATGAGGCTCTAGTTCAACTTATCATTTTCCGGGTAGTTACATTATCTCCCCCTTAGAAACATTCGTCTTCGAATGAGACTTTAAACACATTAAGGGATTAACGACTGAAGACTAGCAGTCCATCATGCATGCAACATCATAATCAATACACAAAACTAGGAGGAAACATCAACTCCATATCAATAAGCTCAATGCAATACAAAGAAGTATGAACTACATCTACAAAGTCATTATGCACCAAAACATAAACATTTCTTATTTCATTGGAGGAACTTCCTTCTCCAACTCACATCATGCTCATCATAAAATCATTGGGCACATTATGCATTTACTCTCAAAAGAACATTTAGGTATGTTCATCAATTCTCCTCATGAAGCATAATTACAAGTCATACTAAATGCAAATCAACATGAGGAATCATAAACCATTAAAACTCATTTTCTCTTATAAACATGAATTCATCTAGAACATGCATAACATAAGGACCATGGAAACACATAATCACACATGACACCAAAACATGAAATAAGCTATAAGGAACTCTTGGTCTTAAGCTTGAATAGGAATAGAAGAAAGTGATAAGGACATCGGAACTCTCAATAACCATACTATTCAACATACCCTATCTCCCTTAAGAGTAAACCCAAACTAAGGCTAACATGAAAACAAGATACAATCCTCAAAAGGACATTCACAACTATAAGTAACTATCAACTTACAGGTGCCTTCATCAGGAATAACTCATTTGTCCTTGTTAGCTTTAAGTACATAGAAATGATTCTTCTTTGGAACAGTAGGATCCGGGCCATTAAGAGAATCTTACTTAGACTCTCTTCCTCTCGACGAAAGAGTAGGACAATCTTTCAATTGGTGATCATTTTTCCCACAACCATAGAACCCATTGGTACCGGCTAGACACTTCTTATACAACCTCTTCCCACAAGCGGTGCAAGTAGGTTTAGAGAATTGGGATCCACCACCTACATCTTCATTAACCTTAGGAGCAGTTGAAGAATCTTGATTTGGAGTTCTCTTATTGAACCTAGGCTGTCCTTGCTCATCGGATCTAACCCTTTTCATTTCCCTATTCTTTCTCTTCAGTTGGACTCATCAATAGATTGAGCATACACCATAAGCCTAGAAATGTTCATGTCATCAGCTAGGTCGGATACACCCGTCACAAATCGACTCATCTCATCCCTAGGGTTGGACACCAAAGGTGGAGCATACTTAGACAATAGGGTTAACTTCAAGGAGTACTCCTCCACACTCATGCTACCTTGCCTAAGGTTGATAAACTCCTCCACCTTACATTCCCTCTTCTCACGGGGAAAGAACCTACCAAAAAATGATTTCTTAAACTCTTCCCAATCTATAAAACCCGCTTCTACCAATGTATTGCTTTTCGATTGAGTAAACCAAACTTGGCCAACATCCTTCAATTGGTAAGCGGCTAGTTCCACTTTTTCTATAAAAGTCACCCCCATAGCATTCACTACCTTATAAACCTCATCCAAAAACTCTTGGGGTTCCTCTCCCACCTTGGAATCTAGAAAAATTGAAGGGTTCATCCTCACAAAGTCCCTCAACCTAGAATCCATAGTACTCACATTGGGGTTCACATGAGCCTCAACGCCCCTTGTAGCTTGAGCCTTCATGGCATGCGCTTAAGTAGTTACGGTTTGAGCCATCATCAAATCAGCCGACCTTACTTCTTCATTGGTCATCGCCGGAGCTTCAACCGAAACTTTATTGCCTTGACGAACTTGAGGACCTTGGGGAGGAACTCCCTCATTCACAATCTCTTCTTCCACTCTTCTTGTGTCGGTCCTTCTTGTATTTATATCCTATAATCACAAGAGAAGGATTAGGAAAAGAACCTTTATAGAGATAAACTATATGGAACGACTTCAAGAATTATGAAAGAAGTGTAGCTTCCTAACATCCTATAGCCTCTCACTTATAGATGTGTACCGACTCACACCGATGAACAAGACTCTATTCGACGTGGCTTGTGAGATATCAATCCAAAAACCATTCCCAAAACCTTATCCTCTGATACCAAGTTCGTAACGATGTAGGGGTTCCCCCTAGAAGTTATGCGGCGTACTTAACCCCGAGGGGTCTTATACGAGCCTTATGGCATGTCATTACATAGGATAATCGAAATCGTTCAGAATTTAAAAGTTTTCTTAAAATCTGAACAATCGAAAATAACATTTATAGCAGCGGAAATCTATTGTATCACATTGCCATCTATTCAAAATTATAAAACAAAAGAAGGGACACGGCCCTTTACAATAGAAATACCTAACATATGTCTATTACATGAAAGAAAAGAAACTTCAATAAACCATATGTCATCAAATGTATGAGGACATACCAAAAGCCTTGGAGGAACTCAATCCAAGCACTTGAAGTAGATTGATATCAAGTCACTCACCAGAACCTAAACTTGTAGTAAACATGAAGAAAATAAGGGTTAGCACATAAAGTACTAAGTATGATAGCCATGCAAAAACCATGCTTAAATTAACATTTTATTTGAAAGTCATGATATATGCCAATTTGATAAAACTTCATGAACATAAGCATAAGAGGAATAGATACAACACATTCAACATATAAGTAGCTTCATCTCATTAAAACCTTCACCCAAAGTAACCTCCTGTTATACCTTGGGCAATGTATGGATGGAGTCCCATACCACCATCCACACTAAAATAACACATTTAGGACACCAAAAGTGAACTTACCATTATTCCTTTTCACCTTTACACAATTTTCATACATAAGACACAATAACATTTCATAACACATGACAAGAAATTAACTCTTAATATAATCCAAGTAAAGCATGAATCATAATCATTTAAGCATTTCAGTCAACCTTATTCATTATGTTTTCCTTTGAACACATACATTCATTACATTAGAGATTAGAGAATTACACCATAGCCTCTCAAAGCCTACCCATGAAATGTATGGATAGCATCCCATACTACTACCCACACTTTGTAGAACCTGTCAAGTAACTAAGGCACGTATCTCAAATGATGCGATTAGGTGTTTAACTGACATAGATAATGAGAGCTAATGGAATCTGGTGTCATAAAACCCCACACCATAAAGAGGTGTTCTTACTTGCCTAAGGTAGGACCGGTACATATAGCTTAGGTGGATCCACTAGCTAGTCCTATGTGGGCACATAGTTTAAGGGCTAAGAAAGACGTTCATTAAAACTCTTGCCTAAAATTCAGGGAGTTCCCATCTTACTTATCCACTCGGTGCTTAGCCTACATTCCCGTAAAGTAGTTCATTACTTTAGTATTAACACACATGAGAGGGTGCCTTTGACCTACCGACCCAAGGTACATTGATTTACACATGAAAGGGTGCTATGAGCCTACCGATTCAAGGTACATTACTTAAGAAAACTCATTTGAATTTCATGAAAGGGTGCCATAGGCCTATCGTTTAATGGTTCATCATTAACATTTATGGAAGGGTGCCATAAGCCTACCGTTCCCAAGGTTCTTTAACATCATTTATGGAAGGCTGCCATATGCCTACCATTCCCAAGGTTCATTATTAACATGCATGGAAGGGTGCCATTAGCCTATCAATCCAAGGTTCAACAACCAACAATACTTTCATTTATTCAAGAAAAGGATGCATAAGCCTACCAATTCATGACATACATTACATTGAAGAACCCTACATATTCAATTACCAATATTCATGCGTGCAAAATCGAGAATGACCTTTAAATATTGAACAACTATATAATAAACAAGATCATGATACATTCATTGAATTGACATGCATTTACTACACATCATAAACATACATTAACCTTAATACTTTGCCTTTCTAGGCCTTGAATCTCAATTCACCAACACATCAATTAAGCATGGATAATGATGTAATACAATGATCAAAGTCAATATACGCGTAATCCCTCAACTTTCATTCATAATCAATCAACCCTAGGTCATAAACAACCAATTTGAAATTTGGTGGAAAACACAGGTTCATCTGGAAATCCTTTACAACTCATCATAAATACATCAAATTCAGTGTGGGGTAGACACCAAATTCTATGTTAAGCTCATATGGTCTATGCCGGTTAAGGCCTATTCCCTATTATGATAACATGAACAAGAAGATGAATTATTAACTACAGTTACTCAAGAAGCTCTACTTAGTATGGGTGGGCTTATGGGATCTTATTCATGCATTGCACAAGTATGCTTTGAGAGTAAGTATGATATGTTCCTTTTATGATATGATGATAAATAAATTGATTATGCTTATTACTTATGCTTTTCCATTCTCTTCCAAAGGATGCTTTCACTTAGGAAATTGCATGTATTCAACTAAAATGTCCCTTTTAGCATGTTTTCATGATTTTATGCATGGCTATCATACTTAGTGTATTTTTGTACTAACCCATATTTTCCTACATTTTCCCCAAGTGTGGGGTCCAGTTCTCAAGGTGGTCCTTATTGTGGCTAGAGCTTGGATTTACTCATTTCTCCTTGCTTGTTGGTGAGTCCTCATGATTCAAGGACGACTATCTTCATTCAGTAGTTTCATTCTTGTATTTTACTTTCGGATTATGTTGTATGGGGTGTGACCCTATTTGATTAAGGTATTGTAATAGATGGATAATTGAGACAAGTCTAGACATCTATAACGACCTATAAAATGATACGTTAAACTAGAGCTTAAATGTGGGGGTTTACATCAAGAGTTAAGGGGTTTAGTGGTTAAACATTAAAGTACGTACTAGACCCCATAGTTTAGAAGACCTTCTATGTTTTAGCTGAGGTTGCAAGGTTAATAGCAAAGCCAAAAGGGGCAAGCCTAAACCAAATGCCAAGGCTGCCCCAAGCTTGGCCAAACTCTGCCCAAGGACCACAACCACTTTCATGACCAATGGTCTTGACCAAGGTCCGTGAAAGGTCTCGTGAAGGTCCCTTAGACATCTGTGAGACTTGGCATTGAGGCCTAGCAACTTCCTAGGAAACACGACCCGTGGTCTGAACCACGGATCGTGGGAGGTCTCGTGGTCTTGCCTTGGCATTGTGGAGTCCAAGGTTGCATAAAACTCTGTCTAGCCACTTCCTAGCATCACCACGAGGATCATCACGACCCGTGGTGGCCCCCAGTAGTCATGGTGCCACATGTGGTTGGCAAGACAGTGTGCTTAGAAGGCTGCCCAAGGAAGGCTCTCCATCACGAGCCACTTCACGACTCGTGGTGAAGACCACAGATTGTGGGAAGGCTCGTGGGAGTGCCTTCACCACTTGGGAGCCTTGGCAAGTTCAGGAGGCTACTGCCTAGGGGACCACGGGAACCACCACAAGCCGTGGTGCCCCTCACGACCCGTTGAGTTTGGAGTGGTCCATGACTTTTATTGCCTTAAGATGAGGGTGTTTGAGTAATTTCTTTTTAATTAATTAAAGTGTGGGGTTGATTTTGATTGTTTTATATCACAAGTATATATAGTTTAAATTCCTAAAATAAGTCATTCACTCCTTATTTCCCTAAAACCCAAAAGAAGTTCTTCCTTTCAAAAATTCTCTCTCTAGAAGTTCCTAAAAAAGAAAAGAAGAAGAAGTGGGAGCTAGGGTTGTGGATTCAAGGTATTTATTCTCCAAATTCCTTTGGGGAATCACAAGAAAGGTATGGTTATCCTTCATCTAGGGGCAACTTTCACCCCTAGAGTCAATTCAAAGTAATTTGTAAAGTTTTCAAGTTCATGAAAAACCTAGGGTTTTACTTAATCTCATGGGTTCCTTTTTCGAACTATTTCAAATGTTTATTAATGAAATATTATGATTGTATTAGTGTTTAATTGATGATTTATGATGAAAATACTCTATGAACCCATGATTTCTCTCAATTCCTAAATTGTGCCTTTATGAAGTGGGTTTGTTGATTATGAAAGCTTATGAATGGAATATGTCTAAATTGATTCAGGTTATTGAATTGTATCATTATCTATTCCTTAATTATAGTTAATTTTTGGTGGGTTGGTGATTTGAGATTCATGGCCTTGAATGCATAGTATGAGGATTTGAAGTATTATCAGGATATCTTGTATATGAATGTTAATTCAATGAAGTTAAGGTGATCATGTCTTGAAAGTATTTGTGTTATTATTGAAAGGCTATTTCTCAATTTGACACTCATGAATGATGATGATGGAATGTTAAGTGTTGTCTTCTATATATTATATATATTGAATTGGTAGGCTTAGACTTCCTTTTCTTTTATAATGAATGTATCTTGAATCATGTCCTAATGTCTTGAATTCGTAGACCTAATGTTGGTAGCATTTCATGAATGAATGAATGGTGAAGTATTCTAGGCTATGTCTTGAGCCGGTAGACCTAATATTGGTGGCCCTTCATGATGAGTCTAGGACCAAATGTGATGTTAATCCTTGAAATGGTAGACAAAATGGTGGTGGTCTTTTCTTGTGTGAAATGATGAACCTTGAAGCGGTAGAACTAACGGTTGTGGCCCTTTCTAGGAAAGTCAATAAGCTATCCTTGTAATGTACCTTGAAGCATCATACTTAATGTTGGTGGCCCTTCCATGTGTAATGTACGTTGGGTTGGTAGGACTAATGTTGGTAGCCCTCTAAAGTATGATAATGTAATGTAAATGAAACTACTATATGGGAATGTAGGCTAAGCACCGAAAGGATAAAGTAAGATGGAAATTCTCCCTATGTTAGGCCAGATTTCCCTGAACGTCTTTCTTATCTTTTAACTATGTGCCCACATAGGTCTAGCTAGTGGATCCACCTAAGCTAATGTTACCAGTCATACCTCAGGCAAGTAGACCACCTTTTTACGCTGTGGGGTTATATGACACCGGATTCCATGTCAAGAATACATGGTTTATGTCGGTTAAATGCTTATTCCCATTATGTGAGATGTTCATTATGGTTTATTGAGAAGTTCTATGAAGTGTGGATGGTTCGATGGGATGCCATCCATGCATTGCACGAGTAGTCTTTGAAAGGGTCATAGTGAGTTCGCTATGTTTTAATGGTTATTGTATGAATGTGTCCTAAATAATGTTATTGAAAGATGGTGACTCTAAAATGTTCAATGTGATGATTCATGCTATACTCGGGTTGTATTATGAGCTATTTTCCCTTGGCAGGTCTTATTGTAACACCCCGGAAAGTGGTAGTTTAACCTAGAACCTAAGTGTGAGGTTTTGTGTAACTTTCCGGAGATGGTTAGAACTAAACAAGGATCAAAAGGGAAGAGGTAAGCATCTAGGATGAAGTCAACAACCTAAAACTACCTCAAACAAATGAAGGAAAACCATACCTACCTTTAGTCCATTCGGCGATGGGCGGTAGCATCGCCCATGAGCCAAATGGGCTCTTCTCGCCTAGTGGACAACCCTCACTTGTCCTAGGTTCTTAAAAATTGGGCAAGAGAGGTCATGGGTCGCCAATGGGGTTGGCAATTCGCCCAATGACCCTCCCCATCGCCTAGTGATCTGCCCATTTAGGGAGCTTACAACAATTTTGGGCGAACCACGGGTTCATTAGGCGAGTCGCCTAGTGCCCTTTGTGAGCCAAGGGTTCCAAAGGACGAGCCCCAGCGTGGGGAAGGTATGTTTTTGATGTTTAAGTAAGGGTCTTTTAGTAATCTCTCCAAAACATGAACCCACACTTTCCCACGCTTTTCCTGTCAAGTATATATACTTTTTAAATTCAAAATTCATCTTTTTAGTTACTCCCAATTAATAAAAAGAAGAAAGCCAAGAACATCATTTTCCTCTCAATATTTCTCTCTCTAGAAGTTCCTCCATTGAAGAACACCAAGAAATTGAAAATTTCCGCTCAAGAATCCAACTTCTCAACTCCAATACGTGGGTAAGCCTCAATTAAGGTATGGGAACCTTTATTCATGGAACACTTTCCTCCATGAAGCCCTTCAACTCTTGATTTTCAAAATTGGTAACTCGTTCAAAACTAGGGTTTTCACTCTAACCATGGGTTCTTCCTAAAAACAATTTTTGTTATGTTAATTGCATTATATTATGGATGATTGGATTTTAATGGTGATGTTCATGGTCAAATTCCTCTTGAACCCATGAACACCCCCATTGCACAAGCAAACCTAGTAGGATGTTATGGAATGGTTCTTTATGATTATGATGAGATATGAATATATGAAGGTACTATGAATGGATTGTGTTATAGATGACTTTCCTTATGCTCAAGTAATGTACATGACTATTCCTTTATTGATATCTATTGTTTATGATGAGGTCTAAAGATGATTTGTATGACTAAGGTAGCTTCAAGGGAGTACTTAGTATGGTTTGTACTATGGGATGCCAACCATACATTGCACAAGTGTTCCTTAGGGGTTACTAAGGTGATGACTTTACTATGTAATGGGCATAAAGGTGATTTTGGCTTGTCTTTGACATTGAAAAATGCATGTTGGTTTCCAAACTTGATAAATGCATAATTTTCACTAAAATGTCCTTTTTATCATATTTAAAGGATTTTATGCATGCTTCCATACTTAGTACATATTATGTGCTAACCACTTCTTCCTTCTACATCTTAATGAGTGTAGGTTCCGGCTAGGTGACTTTCACTCTCCTTTGAAGAAAACTTGGATTGCTTATCTCCAAGTTGTGGTGAGTCCTCCTTTTCAAGGACGGGATTTCCTATTTCTTATTTCATTTTGTATCTCGTATAATGAGACATTTATTGATGTAAAGGGCTAAGTCCAAAAACATTGTATTCCTATTTTTAGATGGTAAATGAGACAAATTCTAGATTTCCTATTACTTTCGTTATGAAAAAGTGAAGTTGGACGTCAATTGTAAAAGTTTTAAATTTTTTCCGCATTATTTCCTGAAGATGCTAGAGGCTCGTATGAGACCCCTTCGGGGTCAAGTACACCGTGTTACGTCTAGGGGGTACTCATATGTCGTAACATACTTTGTATCAGAGCATAAGGTTTCAGGAATAATATTTAGGTTGATGTCTCATGAACCACGTCTAGTAGAGTCTTGTTCGTGAGTGTGAAGCGTGCCACACTAATGAATGAGAGGCTATAAGATATTTAGGAACTTTCACTTCTTTCATTACTCTTTAGTCATGCATTGGAGTCCTAACTCTACGAAGTCCTTTCTCCTAACCCTACTCTTGTGATTATAGGCAATGAATACAAGAAGAGGGAATGCAAGGAGGATGCAAGAGGAGAACGTCAATGAGGGAGTTCCTCCCCAAGCTCCTCAAGCTCCTAATAATGAAAGGGTCATGACTAATGTTGAAATAAGGGCGGCTTTCCAAACATTGACTCAACTCATGATGGTTCAAACTTAAGCCGTCACCACTCAAGCCCAAGCTATAACGGCTCAAGCAAATAGGGAAGTTGGGCCTCGAGTGAATCCAAATATCAGTACCATGGCTTCAAGGTTGAGAGACTTTACTCGAATGTACCATCCTATGTTCTTATGTTCTAAAGTGAATGAAGGCCCACAAGACTTTTTGGAAAGGTCTAAGAGATAGTGGATGCTATGGGGGTGACTTCTATTGAGAAAGCCAAATTAGCCGGGTATCAATTGAAAGATGTGGCCCAAGTATGGTTTTCTTAATGGAAGGATAATAGGGCTATAAGAGCTTTTCCCATAACTTGGGAAGTATTCAAGAAGGCATTCCTTGATAGGTTCTTTCCACGGGAAAAGAGGGAAGCAAAGGTGGAGGAATTTATCAACCTTCGACAAGGAGATATAAGTGTCCAAGAATACTCCTTGAAATTTACTAAGTTGTCCAAATATGCTCCATCTTTGGTGTCTAATCCTAGAGATGAGATGAGCCGATTCGTGATGGGTGTGTCCGATTCAATTGAGGAAAAATGTTGTGCGGCAATGTTTCATGACAATATGGACATTTCATGTCTAATGGTCTATGCTCAAAAAGTTGAGGAAACAAGGCTAAGGAAGAAGAATAGAGAGGTAAAAAGGGCAAGGTCCGATGATGGTAATTCTGCTAAGGGTAAGTATGAGGGTAAAATTGGACCAAGGTTCAAGAAAAGGTTTTCCATCCAAGGCTCCTCCAATGCTCCAAGACCCAACAAAGATAGGGTGTCTAACCCTAAGACTCAAGGAGGCAATAGGGGTTGATCTTCCATGGAGAGGCCTACATGTGCCAAATGTTGTAAAAAGTATGAAGGGAAGTGCCTTGCCGGTATGGGTGTGTGCTATGGATGTGGCAAAAGTGGACATCAATTGAAAGATTGTCCAACTCGTGTGGCCAAGGGGAAAGAGGGTAACCAAGCTCCACCAAGTGGTTCTAATGCTGATGCTCCCAAGAAGAATCGATTCTATGCTCTCCAATCTAGAAGTAATAAAGAGGGGTCCCCGGACATTGTTACCGGTATGTTGCAAGTATTTTCAATCGATATTTATGCATTATTATACCCCGGTACCACTTTATCTTTTCTTACTCCTTTTATTCCTATGAAATTTGAAGTACCTCCCGAAGAGTTAAAAGAACCTTTCCCTGTCTACCCCGGTAGGTGATTCGGTTGTAGCTAAGAGAGTTTATAGGATTTGTCCTATCTGTTTGTCTCATAGAGTATCTTTTGTAGATTTGGTTGAATTAGACATGCTTGATTTTGATGTAATCTTGGAGATTGATTGGCTGCATGCTTGTTTTGCTTCCATTTATTGTAGAACTCGGGTAGTAAAGTTTCAATTTCCAAATGATCCCATTTTGGAATGGAAGGGGGGAAATTCAATCCCTAGAGGTCGATTCATTTCATGTCTAAAATTTTGTAAAATGATTTGTAAGGGTTCTATCTATCATATTGTAAGAGTTAAGGACATTAAGTTCGAGACTCCTCTTTTAGAGTCGGTCCCCGTAGTAAGGGAATTTCCAGAATTCTTTCCAGATGACTTGCCCAAAATTCCTCCCGAACAGGAAATAGACTTCGGCATTGATCTTTTGCTGGATACTCAACCCATATCAATTCCCCATTATCGGATGGCTCCGGCCGAATTAAAAGAATTGAAGGCACAACTCAAGGATTTGTTAGACAAGGGTTATATTCAACCAATCATATCTCCATGGGGTGCCCTAGTTTTGTTTGTGAAAAATAAAGATGTGTCTCTTCGGATGTGTATTGATTACCGCCAATTGAACAAGGTCACAATAAAGAATAAGTATCCTCTCCCTCGAATTGACGATTTCTTTGACCAACTCGAAGGGGCGAGTTACTTTTTGAAGATTGACCTCAGGTCGGGCTACCACCAACTTAGGGTGAGAGAGGTTGACATTCCTAAAATGACCTTCCGAACAAGATATGGTCATTATGAATTCCTAGTCATGTCTTTTGGTCTAACAAATGCCCCAGCTACCTTCATGGACCTAATGAATAGGGTATTTAGGAAATATATTTATTCGTTTGTGATTGTCTTTATTGATGATATTTTGATCTATTCAAGGAGTGAGGGTGATTATATATGAAGCATTTGAGGATAGTATTGCAAGTCCTTAAAGAACACCAGTTATATTCTAAGTTTAGAAAGTGCGAGCTTTTGCTAAGGTCGGTTTCTTTCCTTGGTCATATTGTGTCAGGCATGGGTATAGAGGTTGATCCTAAGAAGATGGATGCTGTCAAGAGTTCGCCTAGACCCTAGCTCCCACCGATATTAGCAGCTTTTTGGGTTTGGCCGGTTACTATAGGAGGTTTGTTGAGGGTTTCTCCTCTATTGCTTCTCCATTAACGACTTTAACTCAAAAGAAAGCAAAGTTTGTGTTGTAGAAGGCTTGCGAGAAAAACTTTCAATAATTGAAGAATAGACTTACATCCGCTCCGGTGTTGACCTGACCGAAGTGTACCGATGGGTTTGTGGTATATTGTGATGCTTCTCGAGTAGGTTTGGGATGTGTCCTCATGCAACGGGGTAAGGTGATTGCTTATGCTTCTAGGCAACTCAAGGTACATGAAATGAATTATGCAACTCATGATCTCAAACAGGCGGCGGTAGTGTTTGCCTTGAAAATATGGAGACATTATCTCTATGTAGTGCATGTAGATGTGTTTACAGACCACAAGACTCTTCAATATGTGTTTAGCCAAAAAGACATGAATCTCCGACAAAGAAGGTGGTTAGAACTTTTGAAAGATTATGACATGAGTTTCCTTTACCACCTTGGCAAAGCTAATGTAGTTGTGGATGCCCTAAGTAGATTGGCCATGGGTAGTGTGGTTCATGTAGAAGATGAGAAGAAGGAGTTGGTTCATGTTGTGCATAGGTTGGCCCATCTAGGATTCCAACTAGTTGATTCCACAAAGGGTAGATTTATGGTCCATCATAATTCCGAATAGTATTTTGTTGTTAATGTAAAGTGCAAGCAACATCGTGATCCTATCCTAATGGAATTACTAGAATCGATTCTGAACAAGTTCGTTGAGGATTTCTCCCAAGGGGGAGATGGGGTGCTTTGGTACCAAGGTAGATTATGTGTTCTGGATGTTGATGGCTTGAGAGAGCAAATTTAAGAAGAGGTTCGTGGCTCGCGCCATTCTATTCACCCGGGAGCCACCAAGATGTTATGTGACCTACGGGAAGTCTATTGGTGGAATGGTATGAAAAAGGATATAGCGGGTTTTGTGGCCAAATGTCCTAATTGTCCACAAGTCAAGGCCGGGCACATGAAACCGGGAGGTTTGCTCCAAGATATAAATATTCCCACTTGGAAGGGGAGGAGGTGAATATGGATTTTGTTATGGGTTTGCCTCATACTCGAAGGCAACATGATTCTATTTGGGTCATTGTTGAGAGGATGACGAAATCAACCCACTTCATTCCCCTCAAGGTTTCATTTTCGGCGGAATACTATACCAAATTTTACATCATGGAGATAGTGAAGTCACATGGAGTTCCTCTATCTATCATTTCGGATCGGGCTACTCAATTTACTTCACATTTTTGGATGGCGTTCCAACAAGGTCTTGGTACCAATGTTAAACTTAGTACCGCTTTCCACCCTCAAATGAATGGTCAAACGGAACGCACCATTCAAACCTTAGAAGACATGTTGAGGGCGTGTGTGATTGATTTTAAGGGTAATTGAGATGATAATCTTCCTTTGATAGAATTTGCCTACAACAGTAGTTAACACTCAAGTATTGACATGGCTCCATTTGAAGCACTTTAAGTAATCTCTCCAAAACTTGAACCAACACTTTCCCACTCTTTTCCTATCAAGAATATATACCTTTTAAAGTCAAAATTCTTCTTTTTAGTTACTCCCAATTAATAACAAGAAGAAACCCAAGAACATCATCTTTCTCTCAATAATTCTCTCTCTAGAAGTTCCTCCATTGAAAAACACCAAGAACTTGAAGATTTGGGCTCAACAATCCATCTTCCCAACTCCAATTCATGGGTAAAGCCTCAATTAAGGTATGGGAACCTTGATTCACGGAACACTTTCGTCCATGAAGCCCTTCAACTATTGATTTTCAAAATTGGTAACTTGTTCAAAAACTAGGGTTTCACTCTAACCATGGTTTCTTCCTAAAAATGATTTTTATTATGGTAATTGCATTATATTATGGATAATTGGATGTTTAATGGTGATTTTCATTGTAAAATTCCTCTTGAACCCATGAACATCCCCATGACCCCAATTTCAAGTAATGTGATGGGTGTATTGATGCAAGATTATTACTATGAATTGTTTCTATGTGAATTTTGTTATTGAAACTTGTTTTATTCATGCCTATTATAGTATCTTTAGGTGTAATTGTGAGATATGATTCATGTCCTTGAAAAGGGGCAAATTGCTAAGGTTGGTACATAGGGATGCAAGATGTGTATAAACTATTGATTCATTGAGAAAGTTAATTTGCTATGACTAATGTGTAAAGTATGGTATTGTTGAAAGGTTGTTCTTCCCTTACCCACATACTTGATGATTCATGAATAGTCTAGGATTATGATGATGTGTTGTGTTGAATGAAAGTCTATTTCTCATGATAACCCTATCAATGTAATGTGAAAGTTCTACCCACAACTAATGTTGATTCTAAGGTTGAAAGTACATTCTCACCTTTAAGGAATCTATGAACTTGTTTGATTAATTGTATTGAATGAAGGATAAAGCATTCCTTCACACATGTAAATGCAATTCAAGATATAATTGTGTATAAAATGGGAAATAATGCTTAGCACTGAGTGGATATGGACAATGAGGAAAAGGCCCTTCGGCCAATCCAATAGGGCGGGTCATCCAAGTGAACTCATTAAATGGAAGCCCTTTCGCCAATGCAATAGGGTGGGTTTCTAGAAGCCATCTCGCTATCCCATAATTATGTGCCAACATAGGACTTTAGCTACTGGATCAACCTTCAGATTAAACATGTTAGTTCTACCTTAGGAAAGTAGGACACCTTCTTTCGGTGTGTGGTTACACGACACCGGAGTCCCTGTAGCTTACATGGTCTATGTCGGTGATGCTTTTCGTGACCAATGACACAAGCCTATAGTTCGAGTGTCTACAATCGTCAATAATATAGTAACCCAACCATGGGTTGGGGTCGTGTCCAAAGGGAGTGGTTTCAAAAATTAATAGAAAAATAAAATTAAGTTCTAACTAGTCGTAGCTAAAGACATTAACGATTAAAAACATTGTAAATTAATGGGGGACACAAAAGTGTCAAATATCGATTTGGGGTTTTTGTCACAGGTGTAGCAAAAACAGTAAAAATAGCAAGAAAATCAAGTATGGGGAAGGGTTCTTGCGGTGTGACCATAATACAAGTTGTCATAAATAGTTGGGTACATGCTTTTGATAGGAAATTTGCAAGAAAATAGTGTCTAGGCTAAGCTTTAGATGGAAATAAGTTCCCTCTAGAGCAACTTACCCCGTTTCAACTGCGTTCCTCTCGGACACCCATTTGCCGCATAAAGTCCAGCAAACGCCTTACCCCACTAACTCTCTCGAGCTGAGTGTTAGGATATGGGACTAGGGCTTACCCTCTCAGGCTGAACCTCATATCGACCCACTCCAAAGGCCATTACTCTAGTGGTCTTGGTTTCGCGACCTCCCTCTCTGGCAAGCCGAAAACACATAGGTGGCTTGGTATTTGCCACTACAAACCCATTAAAATAAACCACAACCACTAGGTGAAATTACCATTAAAATACATCTAACCTATCACCATGCAAGACCTAACAATAATATCAATACATATTTACTAAATCACACCCCAAGAATGGGGATTTTTAGCCACACATCAAGAAATAGAAATTTATACCTCCAATGATGCTGATAAAATGGGAATAGAGAAATAAGTCTAGATTTGGCAAAAGAAGGAAGAATCCAAGAGACCCACTTCCAAATTGGAATAGATGAAACCCTCTCCTTCTTCAAGTTTTCCAAAACCCTCTCCAAACTTGAGAGTAAAAACGAAAAGTACTAAAAATTTTATTAGGAATATGATATTGTCTGATAATACTATGAAAACTGATGTTCTAAAAGTGAAAATTAACAATAATATTTGTACACTTAAAAATAATAACTAAGGCTAGTATTTAAAGTTTTCAGATTTAGTGTTGCGGCGGACCGTTCTGCAAGGTTAGTGGCGATCGCCGAATAACTCGGCGAATCACCTTTCTTCTGGTTCATCGCCTTTTGTACTTTTGCCTTCAACATGTTTGTATTCTGGACCATTGGTTAGTATGGAATTGGATTGCAAAACTGTTCGGCGAAGCGCCGACTGCTCCTTTCATCGCCTTCTTGATCCACTTCCTTCAGTGCTTCGTATACTGGAACAAAGGGCGGAGTGCTTCCCTTTGGTGATTCGCCAAGAGTGATTGGCAAAGCTGAGGTTTCAATTTTTACATTCTTTCCACCCTTTTTGTTCGTTTTTGCTCCTAAGTGTCTATGTTTTCTCTAAAACTTCAAATACGTGAAACTTAATAGTTTTCATCAGATATTGAGACAAAATAAGCAGTTGAAGACACTATTTCTATTAAAATAAAGCCCTAAATGAGTCCAAATTGTGGACTCATCAACACCCCGAACTTAAACTTTTGCTTGTCCTCAAGCAAACTCAAGTTCAGCTGCTCAGAAAGGGATGTCTCAAACAGTGCTACACAAGACTCGATTATGAATGCACACAACAAGACTCAGTTTACTTATGCAGAGATCAAATGTGTACTCAAATATTCAAGTAGTGACTAACCAATATCAAAGAGTCTCATGCTCACAATACTTTCTTCATATGCAAGTTCAAGTTCAACCAAAGTGTTTGAATGCCCTCACACAAAGAATGATTCCATACTCACATATAATGGTTTAATCAATTAAAGTTCCGGAATCAAATGCAATACTCACACTCACAAAGATGAATCCAACGCATGCTTTCACCTATAGGTTTAACCGTATTTTCCAATCGACATTTGTTTCGGCTTACTCAAGATCAAAAAGGTATTTCTAAAGCTTGAATGGGGCTGAGTACAAAGGTATGGTCATTTAGGCTTAGTGACTCTTATCCTCATGAGATATGGTATTCACAACACTTCATTTCCTGTCCCTTCATCATTTTTGCTAGTGCTCTTATGTTATCCAATTATGCATTTCGCATGGATTGTTCGGACTTCCCATTTCATTGGTACTTTATTCCACAACCTTTTTCTACATTCTTTTTTTTTCATATATGGAGGGGTTCTAATTTTCTTAACACCATGGGTTAAGGGAGACTGTTCTTGCACTTCTTGACTTTCCCATTTCTTTTCACCACACCCTCAACTTAGGCTTTTGGCCTAAGTTGGCTATTCAACTAACCACAAATCAAGAGGATTATAGGTAGCGGATAAAGAAAGGTCTAGTTTTCATCAAGTTTCATCCAAAGAAAGGTCAGGCTCAAGGGGTGTTAAAAAGAGATTTAAACACTCAGCAGGTAGGCCACAAAAGAGGTATATGTCAAATTGGTTCACACTCTTTAAAGTTGCCAAATATCATATCAATGGATAGCCTTACTTAGTCGATCGGACCAACGGGGCAAATTCTAGGATCTATCATGCATGTTTCAAAGTAAGCTCAGCACACTAGGCATCAACACTATTAGTCAAACAAGACTCTACATTTTTGCTAGTGTGCAACGGTCATCACAATAGTCTCAATTTAATAATTGTCTAGTCAAAACGAGATGCAAAAAGTTCACAAATTGTCTATGCAACTTCATTTGGCCTCATTGTAGCAGCACATTCATGTTCGTTCGATTGAGAGTACTATTTAAGTCATCGATATTGATAGAAACCGAGACTCAAATTTTGCACAAGAACAACCACATTCAACACATAAAAGGTGGCGAAAATTTTTGGACGGGTCAAAATTTATTTTGGAATAAAATAAAAGGAGCCATAAGCTCAAACATCCACGCAAAGAAGTATTAATACAAAATTTTATCTCACAACACAAAACACGAACATTAATAGCACACACAAAAGGTGGGCCTCACCCCACCACAAACAAAATCATTTACCCTCAAATGCAAATAACAAAATATTCATAATCTAGAATAAAGAAAGACAAAGAGGGAGGTAAAGAGGGGATCATGTCTAAGTAGTCGCTCCATCTGTCTGGGCATCAATGCCCTTAGTATTATCATTCTGACTCTAGTTCTCTACTTCAGCTGCTGCAGCGAGATTAGCCTTAACCATATTATCCAAATCATGAACTTATCCAAATGAATGTACCAAATTGATGAACCTTCGGGTCCACAAAGGGACATTAGGGTCAGTGGGAATCCTCCTACTGGAACTGTATTCCTTGCTCTTGCTCTTTGCTTTGGTCTTGTTCGGCTTTTCTGTATCTCTCTTGAAATTTTGTGCTCTTATGTGTTAGGGTGGCACGTCTCTTCCTGCAACTTTGGATCTAGCCATGTCTGCAAAATCTTGGGATAACGTAAGAACGCTTTTGACAAACTAAGTAGAGATATTCAGTTGCAGGTAGATGGTCAGTCTATTCGACTTGTCACCGAATACCTTCGGCGAGCCACGGTTAGTCCGCCGAAGGTCACAGTGCAGAAGGGTTAGAGGTGCAGACAAAGGGCGATTAAGATAACATTCGATGAGTCGCCGAGTACACTTGGCTATCCCGTGCTTCTCACCGAAAGTTACAGCAGCCACAACAAATAAAGCATGATATAAAGGGAGAGATAGGTAACTTAGGCGAACCGCAGAGTGGTTCGGTGAGCTCGTCACAGCTCGTCGAATGACTCAACGTGCCTAATTTTTACCCAACTTCTCGAAATCAACCCTGCAACCTCCGAAAACAAAATTTAAGCACAAGTAGCACAAATTTGACCAAGACCCATAGCATACGAATACCACCCATCACGCATTAACCCTACTCAATGCATTAGAAAACAAGGTTTTAACAGTTAAGGCAGTTTAGGCGGGTTATTGCAGACAAATCGACATATAAACAATTCAATCCAATCAAGGAGGTTCAACAAATTTCATCATAGCATTTGAAAATGAGTACAATTTTGACAACACAATCATGGGGTTTGAGAAACTATCCTTTTGCGCTGCTCAAATGGTTATTAAAACGCTATGAAGCAATGTATTCCAATCCCGCGTACAAATCAACTAACCAAAATACTCCGACAGTGCAAGAAAAATTAAACTAGAGTGCAGGTGTGAGTTTGTGGAGATGGAAAAGTGATGGGAAGAGAATGAAGTTAGAACTTTTTAAACCTTTGGCTGAAAGATCATCCATTTCTTGTTCTTTTAGTGACATTAGTCCCTATCGCCGAACCTCTAGGCTATTCGGAGAGTGTTCACTTATCTCACCGAGTTTTACAGGACCTTCAGTCTAGATGTAGATCCAAACGGTTGTCTGCATCGGAATCGCTGTTATACTCGGTGACTCGACAATAATTTTGTTGTGTCCGCCGAGTTTAATAGATCCAATCCCAAACTGGGTTGAATCATATGGTGGAGTGCGTCGGGGTTGCCGAACCAATCGGCATTTCACCGACTGGGCTTTCTATTTGACAATCTATACTTCTAATTCAACTTCCACACTTTCACCTCCGCAATCAACACACAATTATTTCAGCAAAGTAACTTAAAGTAGTAAAAAAGGTTTTGGGTTGCCTCTCAACCAACGCCTTATTTGACATCGTGCCACGACGCAAGTTCTCACTCATGTACCATTAGTGAGGTTGGCCTCATTTTCATAAGGCCACCCCTCTTTTGGAGTTGGGTAGAGAAAATATAGCACTTTGTCCATTTGGTACCCATAGTTACCATTCATGCTCATCTTTCCTATATACAAACAAGCAAAACAAAACTAAAAATAAAGTTAGTAAAAACTACACTAAAATGAACAAAAACTCTAGAAATCTACATCTTCACATGACACCACTCCCCGGCAGCGTCGCTATTTTAATGTTTATTGTGACCAATGAAACTAACCTGCAGTTCGGGTGTCTACGATCATCAATAATATAGTAACCCAACCAAGGGTTGGGGTTATGTCCCAAGGGAGTGGTTTCGAGAATTAATAGAAAAATAAAATTAAGTTCTAACTAGTCGTAGCTAAAGGCATTAAAGATTAAAAACATTGTAAATTAATGGAAGACAGAAAAAGTGTCAAATATCGATTTGGGGGTTTGGTCATAGGTGTAGCAAAAACAGTAATAATAGCAAGAAAATCATGTATGGGGAAGAGTTCTTGTGGTGTGACCGCAATACAAGTTGAGATAAATAGTTGGGTACATGCTTTCGATAAGAAATTTGCAAGATAATAGTGACTAGGTGGCTTTAGATGGAAATAAGTTCCCTCTCGGGCAACTTACCCGTTTCAAATGCATTCCCCTGAGACACCCATTTGCCGCATGAAAACCAGCCTATGCCTTACCCCACTCACTCTCTCGAGCTGAATGTTAGGATATAGGACTAGGGCTCACCCTCTCGGGCTGAACCTCATTTCGACCCACTCCTTAGGCCATCAATCTAGTGGTCTTGGTTTCGCGACCTCCCTCTCGGGCAAGCTGAAAACACATGGGTGGCTTTGTATTTGTAACTACAAACCCATTAAATTAAACCACAACCACTAGTGAAATCATCATTAAAATACCTCTAACCTATCAGCAAGCAAGACCCAACAATAATATCAACACATATTTGCTAAATCTCACCCCAAGAGTGGGGGGTTTTTAGCCACACATCAAGAAATAGAAATTTATACCTTCAATGATGTTGAAATAAAATGGGTGTAGAGAAATAAGTCTGGATTTGGGCAAATAAAGAAGAATCAAAGAGACCCACTTCCAAATTAGAAGAGATAAAACTCACTTCTTCTTCAAGTTTTCCAAAACCCTCTCCAAACTTGAGAGTAAAAATAAAAAGTACTAAAAATTATATTAAGAATATGATATTGTCTGATAATACTATGAAAACTGATGTTCTAAAAGTGAAAATTAACAATAATATTTGGACACTTAAAAATAATAACTAAGGCTAGTAATTATAATTTTCAGATTTAGTGTTGAGGCGGACCGTTCGGCGAGGTTAGTGGCGATCACCGAATGACTCGGCGAATCGCCCTTCTTCTGGTTCATCGCCTTATGTGCTTTGCCTTCAGCATGTTTGTATTCTGGACAATTGGGTGGTATGAAATTGCTTTGCGAAACTGTTCGGCGAAGCACCGACTACTCCTTTCATCGCCTTCTTGATCCACATCTTTCAGAGCTTCACATACTGGAACAAATGGTGGAGTGCTTCCCTTCGGCGATTCGCCAAGAGTGATTGGCAAAGCTGAGGTTTCAGTGTATACGTTCTTTCCACCCTTTTAGTTCTTTTTTGCACCTAAGTGTCCATGTTTCCGCTAAAACTTCAAATACCTGAAACTTAATAGTTTTCATCAAATATTGAGACAAAATAAGCATTTGAGGACAGTATTTGTATTAAAATAAAGCCCTAAATGAGTACAAATTGTGGACTCATAAGTCAGTTATTGCTATTCCTTCCTAAATGATAGGATAATGAATAAGACATGAACTACACTATGACTTCCGAATAATTTTACTTAGTAGGATTGGGGGTATGGTACTGCACTCTTACATTGCACAAGTAGACTTAGTAGGATGTTATGGGATGGTTCTTTACGATTATGATGAGATATGAATATATGCATGTATAATGAACGGATTGTGTTATAGATGACTTTCCTTATGCTAAAGTAATGTACATGACTATTCCTTTATTCATGTCTATTGTTTATGATGAGGTCTAAAGATGATTTGTATGACTAAGGTAGCTTCAAGGGAGTATTTAGTATGGTTGGTATTATGGGATGGTAACCATACATTGAACAAGTGGTCCTTGGGGGTTACTAAGGTGATGAATTTACTATGTAATGGGCATAAAGGTGATTTTGGCTTGTCTTTGACATTGAAAAATGCATGTTGATTTCCAAATTTGATAATTGCATACATTTCACTAAAATATTCTTTTTATCATATTTAAAGGATTTTATTCATGTTTCCATACTTCGTACATATTATGTGCTAAGCCTTTCTTCCTTGTACATCTTAATGAGTGTAGGTTCTGGCTAGGTGACTTTCACTAACCTTTGAAGAAGACTTGGATTGCTTATCTCCAGGTTGTGGTGAGTCCTCAAGTTCGAGGATGGGATTTTCTATTTCATAGTTTCATTTTGTATCTTGTATATTTAGACATTTATTGATGTAAATGGCTAAGTCCCAAAACATTGTATTCCTATGTTTTAGATTGTAAATGAGACAAAGTCTAGATTTCCTATTACTTTTGTTATGAAAAAGTGAAGTTGGACTTCGATTGTAAAAGTTTTAAATTTTTTCCGCATGATTTCTATGACCTACGTTATGACGATGCTAGAGGCTTGTATGAGATCCCTTCAAGGTCAAGTACATCGTATTACGTCTATGGGGTACTCCTGGGTCGTGACACTTATGAAATGTTATGTCTCTTATGTGTGGATATTGTTCAAAGTTGAAAATGAAGGAATGGTAAGTCCTCCTTTGGTGACGTTAATGTGGTACATTGATGTGGATGGTGGTATGGGACGCTATCCATACATTGCACAAGGTATATCATGAGGGTTACTTGAGGTTTTGGCTAAATGTGAAGGTAAAGAGTTACATGTTGATACTGTTCAAATGTGATGTTATGACTTGTATAATGATTATAATTGTATTTGATGTCTCATATGCTATTGCTCATGATATTTCTAAAAGGTTGCATCATTCATGGTTTCCAAGCAAAATGTCCCTTTTAAAGCATGTTTTTGCATGGTCATCATACTTAGTACATTTTTGTGTGCTAACCCATTCTTCTATGTTTTTACTACAAGCGTAGGTTCCGGCAAGTGATTGCTTCTACCTAGATTGAAGTGCTTGGATTGCTATTCTTCCAAGAATCAAGTGATACGTCCCCATAGTTCGAGGACAAGGGTCTTTCTAGAAGTTTCTTTCTTTTCATGTAATAGACTACTTTAGATTTCTATTGTAAAGGGTCGTGTCCCTATCTTGTTAAAGATTGTGTCTAAGATGGCCAAGTGAGATATAGATTTCAGCATGCGTTTAAATGTTTTCGAAAGTCTATAGATTTTCTAGTTTTTGAAAAAAATGTTTAAATTTCGTACTATATCTATTACCTATACGATGAATGAATGCTATAAGGCTTGTATAAGACCCCTTCGGGGTCGAATACGCCGTGTTACGACTATGGGGTGCTCTCAGGTCGTGACAAACATGGTATCAGATCACAAGGTTTTGGGAATTGTTTTTATGGTTGATGTCTCACTAGCCACGTCTAGTAGAGTCTTGTTCATTGGTGTGAGTCGCGACACATCTATGAGCGAGAGGGTACAGGACGTTAGAAAGTTACACTTCTTTCATATTGATGGAGTCCTGCCTTAGAGTTTAGCTCTGTAAGTGTCCTTTTTCCTAACCTTTTTGTTGTGTTTATAAGATGTGAATACAATGGATAGCCCAAGGAGGGCGGACGAGGAAAATGTGGATGGGGGAGCTCCTCCCCAAGGTCTTCAAGGTGACCAAGTTCCTCTAGGCAATCAACAAAATCAAGTTCCGGTGGATCCCTCGGTTTTGACCAATGAGGAAATTAGGTCGGGTCTTTTGATGAAGGCTCAAGTCGTAATCACTCAAGATCAAGCCATGACGGCCCAAGCCAATAGGGATGTGGAGCCTAGAGTGAATGCTAATGAGAGTTATATGGCTTTGAGATCGAGAGATTTCTCTAGAATGAGTCCCCCCAAGATTCTAGGTTCCAAGGTAGAAGAAGATCCCCAAAAATTTGTTGATGAAGTTTGCAAGATACATAGTGCAATGGGGATGTCTTCGGAGGAGAGAGCGGATCTAGCTGCCTACCAACTAAAAGATGTGGCTCAAATTTGGTATGAGCAATGGAAGGGTGAGAGTCCAAGAGGAGCGGGTCCCATAAATTGGGAGTTGTTCAAAGAGGCATTCCTTGATAGGGTTTTCCCCTTAGAGTTGAGGGAACAAAAATTGGTAGAATTCATGAACCTTCGTCAAGGGGGTATGAGTGTGAAGGAGTACTCTCTCAAGTTCACCAAATATCAAAATATGTTCCAATGTTAGTGGCAAATTCTAGGGATAGAATGAATAAGTTTGTGATAGGATTGTCCGGTGTGGTGGAAGAAGAATGTCGTACGACAATGCTCCATCATGACATGGATATTTCAAGGCTCATGATATATGCTCAACAAATTGAGGAGATGAAACTTAAGAAAATGAATAAGGAGGTAAAAAGGGCTAGGGCCTAAGAACAAGGTCAACCAAGGTCCAAAAAGAAGTTCTACAACCAAGAGTCCTCAATGGTCAACTCTGATAGGGCGTCTAACCCTAATTCCCAAGGAGAAAGAGGAAGTGGTTCTTCTTTTGAAATGTCTATAAGTGCAAAGTGTAGAAAGCAATATTTGGATAAGTGCCTTGTCGGCACCGATGGTTGCATTTGGTGTGGTATGAAAGGTCATCAGATGAGGGTTTGCCCAACACTCATGGCAATGGGAAGAGAGACCAACCAAACTCCTAATGATGGAACCTAATGCTGCAAAGAGAAACCGTTTCTATGTGCTTCAAGCTAATAAGGACAAAAGAGCTAATCCGGATGAAGGTACCGGTAAGTAATAGTTCCTTATGGTTGTGAATGTTGTTTTGAGGTTCCTATGTTGTTTCATGATTGCCTTAGTTGGGTTTTCTTCTAAGTGGGGGATGGTTTTTGAATAGTAAGGTTGTTGAGAGTGTTGATATCCTTATCACTTTCCTTCTATTCTTATTCAAGCTTGAGACCAAGAGTTGCTTGTAGCTTGTTTCATGTTTTGGAGTCATGTGTGATATTGAGTTTCCATGGTCTCCTTATGTTATGCTTGTTTATTTGAATTCTTGTTTATAAGAGAAAATGAGTTTTCAAAATTGTGTTCCTCATGTTGATATGCATCTATGATGAGTTGCCTAAATATTTCATGAGCTAACTTGTTGAGCATGCCTAAATGTTGTTCTGAAGAAGTTGCATAATATGCTTTTATGAGAAAACTTCTTAAGTGTGCCTAATGATGTTGTGATGAGCATGATGTGACATGGAGAAGGAACTTCCTCCAATTTTATAAAGGATGTGAAGTTTTGATGCATAATGAGTTTGTAGATATAGTTCCTACCTTTTTGTTTGCATTGAACCTTTTGATGTGGAGTTGATGTTTCCTCCTATGTTTATGCATTTATATTGATGTTGCATGCACGATTGATGGGCTTCTATTCTTGAGTCGTTAACCCCTTCATATGTTTAAAGTGTCATTCGAGGGCGAAAGTTGCTAAGTGGGGGATAATGTAATGACCCTAAAAATGAAATAGTGAAACTTGAGCCTAACGTATGTGCGTTTGAGTTTGGTGTGAGGTTTGATGTTGTCCCGAGCCATGGTAGAGGTGTTTAGGGGTTAGACGTCAAGGTAAGGCCTCCCAAGGACCACCCTAAGTGTCCTTGAGGAGGACCCTAATTCCAAACCCCAAGACCCCAAGGAAACCATGAGGCTGCCCCAAATGGGGTGACCTACAAAAGGGGTCCAAGCCCTGTAGGTTCATCCACGCCCCATGGATGGCCTCCATAAGTCAGGGCCCTTAAATGCACCTCTCTGACCCAAACCACGAACCAACAGTACGGTCCATGAATGGACTCACAATTTGTGAGTCTAGGTCTTGTGGATGGCACCTGTGTGTTGTCAAGTGACACGGCCAAGTGAAGGGTGAAGTGGTAAATTCACCCTTTGCTTAGTTAAGTGTGTGGATGGTTATTTTAGGGTTATTTGGGTATTTTAAGAGTATTAAAAAAAAATACTATTTTTGACTTCATTCTTCAAATTGCTCAAATCAAAACCCCTCACTCTCCAAATATCTTCTCCCTAGAATTCTATTGAAGACCAAGAGAAGAAGAAGATTTAGGGCTTGAAGAGGAAGGCTAATTGAGTGTATTTTCGTGGAATTCATCTCTCAAGTATGGTGATCCTTCATCTGGGGGTAGCTTTCAACCCTAGAGTCCATTCAAAATCAAATTCAAAGTTTTCTAGTTTCTCAAAAACCCTAGATTTTACTCAATCTCATGGGTTCTTTCATCAAACGTTTTCAAATGGTTTCTAATGAAAAAGTATGATTGTATTAATGTTTAATTGATGATTTGTGATGAAAATACTCTATGAACCCATGAATTCTCTCAATTCCTAAATTGTGCTTTTATGTTGTGGGTTTGTTGATGATGAATGTATGTGAATCGAAATTGCCTAAATTGCTTTACATTATTGAAGTACATCATTACCCATGCCCTAGTTGTAGTAAATTGTTGGTGTGTTGGTTTTTTGAAAGTATGACCATTGAAGGGCAAGTTATGATGAATTGCTTGTTGAATTAGAATTGTGAATTAGATGTTGATTTACTTGAAAGGTGGAGGTGTTTACTTACTATGTATATTGTGGTATTGAATTGATAGATATATTCCTTGTACCCTACATGTGGAGGTTAATGTGTAATTGGTATATGATGCATGTGTGTGATCTAAATGAATGAATGATGATTATGTCTAGAAGCTAATTGTGTTAGGATTGAATGTTATCTCTCTATTAACAGTTTTGAATGATGATGATTACGTGAAAGGCTATTCTCACATACACACACACACTTGAATGAAAAATGAATGAAGCTCAATGATAATGTTAATAATGAAGTACTTATTGAAAGGCTATTCTGAATTGTACCCTAATGAATGCTAATGATGTGTTGATTAATAGGATATTCTCGATCTTGCACTAATGAACGATAATTAGATTCTTAGATGAAAGACTATTCTCATCTTTGATCTATGAGCTATCCAATGAATGAATGTTGGGTTGGAGATGGATGCCCTCACGTGAGTTGATGTGGGGTATCTAGTAACAATCTCTTCTCCCTTAATGTAATAAATGCTAAAAACTCTATGGGAATGTAGGCTAAGCACCGAGAGGATATTGAATGGGATGGAATCCCTCAAGTGAGTTGAGGCGGGGTTTCTAGTAGCAATCTCTTGAGATAGATGCCCTCACATGAGTTGAGGCGGGGTATGTAGTAGCAATCTCCTTGTCCCTTAACTATGTGCCCACATAGGATAGCTAGTGGATCGACTTAAGCTAAATACCAATCTTCCTTAGGCAAGTTGACCCCCTTCTACGGTGTGGGTTAACATGACACTGGATAACATGATCTAGCTCTCATGGTCTATGTCGGTTAAAATAGTATTCCCATCACGTGAGATGTGCATTATAGTTTCTTGAGGAGTTCTATGAAGTGTGGGTAGTAGTATGGGATGCTATCCATACATGGCACGAGTATGCTTCAAGAGGGCTCTAGTGAATTCTCTAAGTCTTAATGACTAATGAATGAAAGTCCTCTAAATGAAGTTATTTAAGAATGTTGACTCTTAGATGCTTAACGTGATGATGCATGTTGTACTTGGGTTATATTATGAGTTATTTTCCCCTGTCATGTCCTATGAAATATTATGTCTCTTATGTGTGGATATTGTGCAAAGGTGAAAAAGAAGGAATGGTAAGTCCTCCTTTGGTTACCTTAATGTGGTACCTTGGTATGGTGGTGGTACGGGACGCTATCCATATATTCCACAAGGTATAGCATGAGGGTTACTTGAGGTTTAGGCTAAATGTGAAGGTAAAGAGTTACATGTTGCTATTCTTCAAATGTGATGTTATGACTTGTATGATGGTTATAGTTGCATTTGATGTCTCATATGTTATTGTTCATGATATTTCAAAAAACTGGCATCATGCATGGTTTCTAACCAAAATGTCCCTTGTAAAGCATGTTTTTGAATGGTCATCATACTTAGTAAATTTTTGTGTGCTAACACATTCTTCTATGTTTTTACTACAAGTGTAAGTTCCGGCAAGTGATTGCTTCTACCTAGATTCAAGTGCTTGGATTACTATTCTTCCAAGGAACAAGTAGTACGTACTCATAGTTTGAGGACAAGGGTCTTTCTAGATGTTTGTTTCTTTTGATGTAATAGACTACTTTAGATTTCTACTGTGAAGGGCCGTGTCCCTATCTTGTTAAAGATTGTGTCTAAGATGGCCATGTGAGATATATACTTCTTCTTGTGTTTAAATGTTTTCAAATGTCTTTAGATTGTATGGTTTTTGAATATAAAGTTTAAATTCCGTATTGTTTCTATTACCTATGCGATGAATGAATGCTATGAGGCTTGTATAAGACCCCTTCGGGGTCGAGTACGCCATGTTACAACTAGGGGGTGCTCTCGGGTCGTGACATAATGTTACCGGTCTTCCTTAGGCAAGTAGACCACGTTTTATGGTGTGGCCTTACATGACATCGGATTCAATGTCTAGCTTGCATGGTCTATGTTGGTTAAAATCTTATTCCCATCATGTGAAATGTGCATTGTGGTTTCTTGTGAGATTCCATGAAGTGTGGGTGGTAGTATGGGATGCCATCTATGCATTGCACGATTAGGCTTTGAAAGGGTCGTAGTGAGTTCTCTAAGTCTTATTGAATATTGCATGAAAGTCCTCTAAATGAAGTTAATGAATAATGTTCACTCTTATAAACTTAAATGTAAATGATCCATGCTATACTTGGATTATGACTATTTCCTTGTTATGACTTGTTGTATTTGAATGTGGCGTGCTTATGGTGACTTCAAAGGAGTACTTAGTGTGAGTAGTAGTATGGGATGCTACTTGCACATTGCATAAGTATGACTTATAGTTGTCTTAGGTAATGGTCCTTATGTGATGATATGACTTGTGTAATGCTTATATCTCTTGTGTATGAGGATTCTGTAAAGATGGAAAGGTTTAATGGTAAGTTCACTTTTGGTGACCTTATTGTTGTACTTTAGTATGGATAGTGGTATGGGACGCTATCCATACATTGCACAAGGTATATCATGAGGGTTATTTGAGGTGAAGACTAAAAGTGAAGGTAATGGTTTATATGTTGACCATGTCTCTAATGTGGATCAATGACTTGTATGTTGGTTGTGTCTTATATTATGCCTCTTCTGTTTATATTCATGAAGATTTATCAAAAATGTCATATATCATGACTTTCGAATAAAATGTCCATTTTAAGCATATTTTTGCATGACACCCCATTCTCTTTCTATGTTTACTACAAGTGTAGGTTCTGGTAACTGATTGATTCCCTCTAGTTCAAGTGCTTGGATTGGTATTCTTCCAAGATCAAGTGGTATGTCCTCATAGATCGAGGACCAGTGTTTATAAGTTTCTTTTATTTCATGTAATAGCCGTTTCTAGTCTATTCGATTGTAAAGGGCCTTGACCCTACTTTAGTTTTCAAGACATTGTTTAGATCTTTTGAAATATTTTAATGAGTATTTTGATTGTATGGTTTTAAATAAAGTTTTAATTCCGTACTATTTCTCTTATAGAATGTAACGAAATGCTATGAAGCATGTATGAGACCCCTTTGGGGTCGAGTACGCCGTGTCGCATCTAGGGGCTAGCCTTGGGTCGTGACAGATCGAGGACAGGTTCTTTTGAAGTGTCTTTTCTTTCATGTAATAGACATTTCTAGTCTTTTCGATTGTACAGGGCCGTAACCCAACTTTAGTTTTCAAGATATTGTTTAGATGGCCATGTGAGACTTTAGACTTTCACTATGTTTTTGAATAAAGTTTTGATAGTTTGGTTATAAATAACTTTTTAATTCCACACTATATTCCTTATATTGAATGTTATGAGGCTTCTATGAGACCCTTCGGGGTCAAGTACGCCGTGTCGCATCTGGGTTGTGGGCCCGGGTCATGATAAACATGGTATCAGAGCCAGGTTTTGGAAATTGTTTTTAGGATTGATGTCTCACAAGCCACGTCTAGTAGAGTCTTGCTCATCGGTTTGAGTCGTGACACATCTATGAGTGAGAGGCTATAGGACGTTAGAAAGTTATAGTTCTTTTATTATTCTTGAAGTCGTGCCTTAGATTTTAGTTCTATAAGTGTCCTTTTCCTAATCCTTCTCTTGTGTTTATAGGATACGAATACAGGAAGGACGCCCGCAAGGAGAGTGGAAGAGGAAGTTGTGAATGAGGGAGTTCCTCCCCAAGATCCTCAAGGAAATGAAGTTCCAGTTGAAGTTCTGGCGTTGACCAATGAGGAAGTTAGGTTGGCTCATTTGATGATGACTCAAGCCGTACCTACCCAATCTCAAACTATCACGGCTCAAGCCACTAGAGTTCTTGAGGCTAATGTGAACCCTGAGGTGAGTACTATGGCATCTAGGTTAAGGGACTTTGTGAGGATGAATCCTCCAGTTTTCCTAGGTTCTAAGATGTGAGAGGATCCCCAAGAATTTTTAGATGAGGTGTACAAGGTTTTTAATGCTATGGGACTGGCCTTTATTAAAAAAGAGGAACTTGTCGCTTACCAATTGAATAGATGTTGGTTAAATTGGTTCACTCAATGGAAAAACAATAGGTCTATAGGAGCGGCTCCTATAGAATGGGAGGAGTTTCAGAAGGCTTTCCTTTGTAGGTACTTTCCACGTGAGAAGAGAGAGGTTAAGGTGGAGGAGTTTATAAACCTTAGGCAAGGTAACATGAGTGTCCAAGAGTACACCTTGAGGTTTACCCAATTGTCTTAGTATGCTCCATCTTTGGAGTATAACCCTAGAGATGAGATGAGTAGGTTTGTTACCAGTATATCCGGCCTAGTTGAAGAAGATTTTCGTACGGCGATGCTCTATGATGACATTAACATTTGTAGACATATGGTGTATGCTCAATCTATTGAGGAGTCCAAGATTAAGAGGAAGAATAGGGAGGTGAAGAGGTCTAGGCCCTATGAGCAAGGTCAACCTAGGTTCAAGAAGAGAGCTCCAAACCAAGATCCTTGAAGAACTCCTAAGCTTAACCAAGGGAGTGGTGGTGGATCTCAATTTTCTAAACCTACTTGCCACAATTGTGGGAAGAAGAATTTTGGGAAATGCCTAGCCGGTACTAGTCGGAGCTATGGGTGTGGAAAGAATGATCACCAAGGGAAAGATTGTCCTTCTCTTAAGGCTAGCGAAAGGGAGGCCAAACAAGCTTCTCTTAGTGGCTTGGATCTTGAAGCTCCCAAGAGGAACCGTTTCTATGCTCTTCAAGCTATCAAGGACAAAGGAACAAATAAGTAATAGTTCTTTATGGTCACGAATGTCTTGTTAAGGTTCCTATGTTGTTTTTCATGTTTGCCTTAGCATGGCTTTACCATTAAGTGGGGGATGGTAAGTTGAATAGTAGGTTGTGGTGAGTTTTGATATCCTTGTCACTTTTTTCTATTCCTATTCAAGCTTGAGACCAAGAGTTCTTTATAGCTTGTTTCATGTTTTGGAGTCATGTGTGAAAATTTGTTTCCATGATCTCCTTATGTTATGTGTGTTTTGATGAGATTTATGTTTAAATGAGAAAATGAGTTTTCATGATTTTATTCCGCATGTTGATGTGTATCTATGATGAGTTGCCTAAATGCTTCATGAGTTCACTTGTTGAGAATGTTTAAATGTGTTTTGAAAAGAGTTGCATAAATTGCCTTATGATGTTGTAATGAGCAGGATGTGAGTTGGAGAAGGAAATTCCTCCAACGAAATGAGAAATGTTGATGTTATTGCGCATAATGAGTTTGTAGAAGTAGTTCCTACTTTCTTGTAATGCATTGAGCTTATAGATGTGGAGTTGATGTTTACTCCTATAAGTTTGCATTTGTATTGATCTGTCATGCATGATGGGCTGCTAGTCTTGAGTAGTTATTCCCTTAAAGTGTTGAAAGTGTCATTCGAGGACGAATGTTTCTAAGTGGGGGATAATATAACCACCCGGAAAATGATAGGTTAAACTAGAGCCTTAACGTCAAGAGTTAAGGGGTTTAGTGGTTAAACATCAAAGTACATACTAGACCCCGTAGTTTAGAAGACCTTCTAAGGTTTGGTTGAGGTTGCAAGGTCAAGAGCCAAGATAAAAGGAGAAAGCCTAAGCCAAAGGCCAAGGCAGCACCAAGCTTTGCCAAACACTGCCCAAGGACCACGACCACTTTTACGACCAGTGGTCTTGACCACGGTCCGTGAAATGGCTCGTGAAGGTCCCTTAGGAATGTGTGGACTTGCCATTGAGGCCTAGCCACTACCTAGGAACCACGACCTCCACCACGACTAGTGGTCTTGACCATGGATCGTGGGAGGTCTCGTGGTCTTGACTTGGCATTTGGGGGCCAAAGTTGCAAAAACTCCATATAGACACTGCCTAGCATAACCACGAGGGTCTTCATAACCGGTGGTGGACACCACGAGTTGTGGTGCCACCCGTGGTTTGCAAGACAGTGTGCTCACAAGGCTGCCCAAGGAAGGCTCTCCTTCACGAGCCACTTTACGACTCGTGGTGAAGACCACGGATTGTGGGAAGGCTCGTGGGCATGCCTTCACCACTTGGGAGCCTTTGCAAGTTGAGGCGGCTACTGTCTATGGAACCACGGGCACCACCACGAGCCGTGGTGCCCCTTACAACCCGTTCAGTTGGGTGTGGTCCCTGACGGGCAGCCTTCAGTAGAAGGTGTTTCAGTATTTTATTTTTAATAATTAAAGTGTGGGGTTGATTTTAATTGTTTTATATCACTAGTATATATAGTTTTAGGTCCTAAAATAAGTCATTCACTCCTTATTTCTCTAAAACCCAAAAAAAGCTCTTCCTTTCAAAAGTTCACTCTTCAGAAGTTCCCAAAGAAGAAGAAGAAGAAGTGGGAGCTAGGCTTGTGGATTCAAGGTGTTTTATCTCCAAATTCCATGGGGGATCACAATCAAGGTATGGTGATACTTCATCTAGGGGTAGCTTTCACCCCTAGAGTCAATTCAAAGTAATTTTTCTATGTTTTCAAGTTCATGGAAAACCTTGGGCATAACTCAATTTCATGGGTTTCTTCTTCAAACGATTTTCAAATGGTTATTAATGACATATTATGATTGTATTAGTGTTAATTGATGATTTATGATGAAAATACTCTATGAACCCATGATTTCTCTCAATTCCTAAATTGTGCCTTTTTGAAGTGGGTTTGTTGATTATAAAAGCTTATGAATGGAATATGTCTAAATTGCTTTGGGTTATTGGATTGTATGATTATCCATGCCTTAATTCTAGTGAATTGTTGGTCTGTTGGTGATTTGTGATTCATGGCCTTGAAGGCATAGTTGAGTAATTGAAGTATTATCATGATATCTTTTATATGAATGTGAATTCAATGAAGTTAAGGTGATCATGTCTTGAAAGTATTTGTGTTATTATTGAAAGGCTATTTCTCAATTTTACAGTTATTAGTGATGATGATGGAATGTGAAGTGTTTTTTTCTATATATTATATATCTTGAATTAGTAGGCTTAGACATCCTTTTCTTGTATAATGAATGTATCTTGACTCATGTCCTAATGTCTTGAATTGGTAGACCTAATGTTGGTATCCTTTCATGAATGAATAAATGGTGAAGTATTCTAGGCTATGTCTTGAACCGGTAGACCTAATGTTTGTGATCCTTCATGATGAGTCTAGGAACAAATGTGATGTTAAACCTTGAAACGCTAGACCTAATGGTGGTGGCCCTTTCTTGGTGAAATGATGAATCTTGAAGCGGTAGACCTAATGGTGGTGGCCCTTTCCAGGAAAGTCAATGAGCTATCCTTGTAATGTACCTTGAAGTGGTAGACCTAATGTTGGTGGCCATTTCATGTGTAATGTACTTTGGGTTGGTAGGCCTAATGCTGGTGGCCCTCTCATGTATGATAATGTAATGTAAATGAAACTACTCTATGGGAATGTAGGCTAAGCACCGAAAGGATAAAGTAAGATGGAAGTTCTCCCTATGTTAGGCCGGATTTCAATGAACGTCTTTCTTATCTCTTAACTATGTGCCCACATAGGTCTAGCTAGTGGATCCACCTAAGCTAATGTTATCGGTCTTACCTTAGGTAAGTAAACCACCTTTTTTACGGTGTGGGGTTAAATGACACCAAATTCCATGTCAAGATTACATGGTCTATGTCTGTTAAATGCTTATTCCCATCAAGTGAGATGTACATTATGGTTTCTTGAGGAGTTCTATGAAGTGTGGGTGGTAGTATGGGATGCCATCAATGCATTGCACGAGTAGGCTTTGAGAGGGTCATAGTGAGTTCTCTAAGTCTTAATGGCTATTGTATGAATGTGTCCTAAATGAAGTAATTGTAGGATGTTTACTCTTAAATGCTCAATATGATCATGCATGCTATACTCGGGTTGTATTATGCGTTATTTTCCCTTGGCATCTCTTATGACATGTTATGTCTCATATGTATATCCATACATAAGAGACATAACATTTCATAAGGCATGACAAGGGAAAATAACTCATAATATAACCCAAGAATATCATGCATATCACATTAAGAATTTAGGAGTCAACATTCTTCAATAACTTCATTTAGAATACTTTCATACAATAGCCATTAAGACTTATAGAAGTCACTATGACCCTCTCAAAGACTACTCGTGCAATGCATGTATGGCATCCCATACTACCACCCACACTTCATAGAACTTCTCAAGAAACCATAATGCACATCTCACATGATGGGAATAAGCATTAACCGACATAGACCATGAGAGCTTAACCATGGAATCTGGTGTCATAAAGCCCCATACCGTAAAGAGGTGTCCTTCTTGCCTAACGTAGAACTAGGTACATTTAGCTTAGGTGGATCCACTAGGTAGACCTATGTTGGCACATAGTTATGAGTAAAGGAAAATGATCATTGAAACCTGGCCTAAACATCGGGAGAGGTTCCATCTAACAAAATCCATTTGGTCTTAGCCGCCATTCCCGTAGAGTATTTTCCTTACTTTAACATTATTACACATGAGAGGGTGACATTGGCCTACCGACCCAAATTACATTTATTAACACATGAAAGGGCGCCTTAAGCCTATTGGTTCAAGGTTCATTAGGAAAGCTCATTGAATCCTCATGAAAGAGTGCCATAGGCCTACCGATTCAAGGTTCATCATTAACATGTATAGAAGGGTGCCATAACCCTACCGATTCCAAAGTTCATTAACATCATAAATCGATGGGTGCCATAAGCCTACCAATCCCAAGGTTCGTTATTAACAAGTGTGGAAGTGTGCCATTAGCCTATCGATTGTTGATTCAACAATCAACCACTCATTCATTAATACAAGAAAATGATGCATAACGCCTACAAATTCAAGATATACAATTACCATGAAGAACCCTTCATATTCCATCATCACATTCATAAGTGTCAAAATGAGAAATAGACTTTCAATAACAACACATTTACATTCAAAACATGAGCACATTAACTTTATGGGATTCACATTCATATACAAGATAACATGTTAATACTTCAATTCCTCATACTATGCCTTCAAGGAAATGAATCTCAAATCACCAACACATCAACAATTTACTATAATTCAGGCATGGATAATGATACAATTCAATAACCTAGAGCAATTTAGACAATTTCTATTCACATGCTTTCATAATCCACAAACCCAATTCATAAAGGCACAATTTAGGCATTGAGAGAATTCATGTGTTCATAGAGTATTTTCATAAAAAATCATCAATTCAAAACTAATAAAATCATAATATTCCATTAATAACCATTTGAAATTGTTTGAAAAATGAACCCATGAGGTTGAGTAAAACCCTAGGTTTTTCATGAACTTGAAAACTTTGAAAATTACTATGAATGGACTCTAGGGGTGAAACCTACCCCTAGATGAAGGATCACCATACCTTGCTTGAGATTCCCCAAGAAGTTTGGAGAAGAAACACCTTGTATCCGCAACCCTAGCTCCCACTTCTTCTTTTTCTTCTTTGAGAACTTCTACAGAGAAATATTGAGAGGAAAAGCTTTTTTTATTTGATTAGGATTTTCTTAAAAAAAGTGACTTAGTTGAAGGAATTTCAAGTCTTAAAAGGTATATACAATACTAGGAAACAAATAAAATAATTAGGACTTAAATTTGGAAAAGAACTAAGGACCTTTAAAGTTTTAACTTAAAATTCTACACCATTCACGTCTTCGCTCGCCCTTTGGATCCTTAGGCTCGCCAAGTGCACCCTTGGCTCACCTAATTTTCCAGTAGGCTCCAAAAAGGGGCAGTTCACTAGGCAATCTATAGGGGAAATGGGTGATTCGCAACCAGATTGGTGAGCTATGACTTAACTTACCCTTTGTTCCAGAACCTAGGCCAATGCGATAGCCCACTAGGCAACCCCAAGTGCACCTTGGCGCATCGCCAAGTCACTTGGGAAATCAAGTAGTCCCATTGCAAAAAGGTCCATCAAAGAACAATGTTTCTTCCACTCTTTCTTGCTAGCTTAAGCTCTTGCTTGCACCCTAGGCTTCTTCCCTGCTCAAATTAGTTATAAAACAGCCTAGACATCAACTTAAGGTTACACTAACCCACACGATGAGCCTCTAGTTTAACCTATCATTTTCCGAGTCGTTACATTATCCCCCACTTAGGAACATTCATCCTCGAATGACACTATAAGGAAATAACGACTCAAGACTAGCTGCCCATTATGCATGACACATCAATATAAATGCATAATCATAGGAGGAAACATCAACTCCACATCAAAAAGCTCAATGCAATACGAGAAAGTAGGAACTACATCTACAAACTCATTAAGCAACAAAACATCAACATTTCTTATTTCGTTGGAGGAACTTCCTTCTCCAACTCACATCATGCTTATTACAATATCAAAAGGCAAATTATGCAACTCTTCTAAAAACACATTTAAACATACTCACAAGTCAACTCATGAAGTATATAGGAAACTCATTATAGATGCACATAAACATGAGGAACATAATAATGAATACTCATTTTCTCATTTAAACATAAATCTCATGATAACATGCATAGCATAAGGAGATCATGGAAACACATATTCACACAGGACTCCAAAACATGAAACAAGCTACAAGAAACTTTTGGTCTCAAGCTTGAATAGGAATAGAAGAAAGTGACAGGGATATCAAAACTCACCACAACCTACTACTCAACATACCATCCCCACTTAAGGGTAAACCTATTCTAAGTAAAACATGAAAAACACAACATAGGAACCTCAACAAGACATTCATGACCATAAGGAACTATCACTTACTGCTTTATTAATCTGGATTAGCTCATTTGTCCTTGTTAGCTTGAAGATCATAGAAATTGTTCCTCTTTGGAGCATCAAGATCCGGGCAACTAAGAGAAGCTTGCTTGGCCTCCCTTCCTCTAGCCGTGAGAGTAGGACAATCTTTCACTTGGTGACCATTATTTCCACACCCATAGCATCCACTATTACTAGCTAGGCATTTCCCAAAATGCTTCTTCCCGCAATTGTGGCAAGTAGGTTTAAAAAATTGAGATCCACCACCTCTCCTTGGTTAACCTTAGTAGTGCTTGAAGAATCTTGGTTTGGATCTCTCTTCTTGAACCTTGGTTGACCTTGCTCATTGGGCCTAGACCTCTTCACCTTCATATTCTTCCTCTTAAGCTTGTACTCCTCAATAGATTGAGCATATACCATAAGTCTAGAAATGTTCATGTCATCATGGAGCATTGCCGTACGACACTCTTCCTCAACTAGGTCGGATATACTGGTAAAAGACCTACTCATCTCATATATAGGGTTAGACACCAAAGATGGATCATACTTAAACAATTGGGTAAACTTCAAAGAGTACTCTTGCACACTCATGTTATTCTCTTTACGTAAGTTCATGATTTCTTCATCTAAAACAATGAATTGTGTTCTTGCTAATATGGGTAACTAAATCCACAACTAGGGTTGCGGGAACCATGAGCGATTAACAAATTATGAATAGTAAATAAGCAATTCTTGAATAGTGTTTAACATGCATTGATAATTATTTCATTTAGAAGTCTTTTTAACGAGTGCACACGTTAGAACTCGCCTTGTTGCTACCTGCCGGACCAAGGAGGTAATCAACAAGAAAAGAATTATCAACATAGATTTAGTGTGATACTATCTAATAGGCTAGTGTCGATTGGTGCGAAGTAATAACTAAGCAAAACATCGATTATG
>JAJOON010022625.1:0-40387 GCA_029582645.1 Solanum megistacrolobum | reverse complement strand
TTTTGGCTTTGGTAGTTCTGGGATTTCAGGCTTTGGGATAGTTGGTACTTCTAGCTTCGGAAGTTCTGGGACTTTTGGCTTTGGTAGTTCTGGGATTTCAGGCTTTGGGATAGTTGGTACTTCTAGCTTCGGAAGTTCTGGGACTTTTGGCTTTGGTAGTTCTGGGATTTTAGGCTTTGGCATAGTTGGTTCTTCTGTCTTTGGCATTGTTGAGACTTTTTGCTTTGGAAGCTCGGGGGCTTTTGGCTTTGGTAATTCTGGGATTTTAGGCTTTGGCATAGTTGGTACTTCTGGCTTTGGAAGTTCTGGGACCTTTGGCTTTGGTAGTTCTGGAATTTCTGGCTTTGGCACACTCAGTAGCTCGGGCTTTTGTAAAGTTGGAACTTCAGGCTTTTTCATAGCCGGAGGAACCTCAGTCTTTGGCACTGCTGGGATTTCTGACCTTTCCAAAGGAGGAAACTCTAGATTTGGCATTGCGGGAATCTCAGGCATCTTAGGCTTTGGCAAAGTTGGTAATTGGGGTTTCGGGAAAGTTGGTATCTCAGGCTTTGGAACAGCAGGGATCTCAGGCTTTGGTATGGTTGGAAACTCATGTTTCGGCACAGTTGGGATTTCAGGCTTTGGCAACGCTGGCACTTTGGGGAGTTCTGGTTTAGGTATCTCAGGGAGGGGCGTCTCTAGAAGGTGTCGTGCAGTTGCTCCAGTTATGTTGCCATAAATAAAGAATAAATTGAGAAATGTAAGTAGTAAAACAGAAGATAAGTGGTAATGCTGAGCCATTTATCTGCAAATCTTAGAAGATTAAAGAATAATGTGTATATATAAGAGTGGATGTGGGATTGGGTTTATATAGGTTTTTAAGAATGCATGCAACAAGGACTTGTAGGATTTTGTTTGTTAGACAGGGACCTGAGTAGTTGAATTTCTCATCAAACTAATTAGCTTATACTTCAAAAGTCAATGTAGATGACCTAAATTACATTGTAGTCTGAACCTGTCACAAGCATATATGTTATGCTGGCAAATCTCATAAGAATTAACTGATTTTATTTAATTTAAGAGAGAATAAGTATTCACTTTTTAACTTTTACCAAATCTTCATTTTGGTGTGTACGTAATAACTCGGTAACACTCACAAATTCTACCAAATGTCAAAATAGAAGGTGATTACTTTAGAGTTTCTTTCAAACTTTAGAATTAATGTTTTTCTGGTTAACATCCATTAGGTACATACACCATAGGCAACTTATAATTGATGCGTCCAACTAAGTTCAATATTTTTTACATGTATCACATATTGAATGTAGTAATAATGTATGGATTCATAGAAACCAGTAGCCTAGGTTTCGTATATGTATTAACAAATAAATAAATAACTATAACTATGTGACTGTAAATACATTTATCATTGTATATTAATTTCATACAATATAAAAATTCATAAACTTCTAATTTTAAACTCAGCCTGATCGCGGTTCCATGATAAGTAACATTTTCTTACTTCTAGTTTTCACTAGTTACACTAATTTCTTTCATTGTTCTAATTAATTAAAAAAATCTGTTAGCTTATCAATTGTTTACCTTTCTAAAACTCTAAAATAACATTTGATTGTTACTGATCAATACACGAAGTTATATGAATTTGAACAAAGTGGAAAAACTCTAGAGAAATGACCAAAAACTTCAATAGAAAAAAGGTCAAATAATCAGTTTGATGGCTTGAACACCATAGAATTTCAATATTATTTAGTAGTGCCTAGAGGCCCTGACATATCGCGGTCTGAATAAAAATTCAGTCCGCTAAACTACAGGTACAAACAGAGCTAGCATATCTATTCCAGGGATACCTGCTACGTAGATTAACCTTCTTACCGGTATCAGTTTACCTTGATAAAAATATCAGTTCTTTTTTTACTAAAACAATAATTTTGAACTAGCTTGCTCCCACTTGACTATTCCAGGGATACCTGCTACCTCCCACTTACATAGGCACCGGATAACTCAGCACACCAATGCATAGGCAAATTGGAAGAGATCACCTAGGTTTTTCCATCTTGGAATTTGAACCTTGGTCTCCAAGATATCTACCAACTTCATTAACCATTAGGTCACACCCTTTAGTGAAATAACACTATCTGTCAAAGTAAATGCATAAAAAAGGAAAACAATTGAATCATAGCCCATTCACATTTTTTTTTTGAGAATAGTAACTGAAGCTCATTCACTTTAAGAGGTTACCTTATTTAAGTCACAACTACTGACCAGACATCTTTATCCAATTGTATCCTTCTTTATACCAATAGAGGAGCTCCAAATCTTCTTTGTGTTGGTCAGCATTTTAATATTAATAGTTGTGTATATTAATTTGCTTAAAACTTTGGAGTCGCTGTAAGTTTTCCGTTGGTGATAATTATTTTGTCTTAAACGTTGGACATTTATTTGGAGCATTACACCATTTGGAGTAAGTGCTGGTGTTATGACTCTTTTCTTGCAGCATCGGTAGTGGCATCTTGGCCATTACTTCTCCATATTATTTCTCCATTATCTCATTCTTTATTCCTCCATTATACCTTGTAACATATGTAACTCTTAGGCAGGGGCGAAGCCACCTTATACTAAGGGGGTTCGTCGAACCCCCTTCGGCGGAAAATTATATTATTTATACATGGTTGAAATAATTTTTTATGTATATATAGTACATGTCGAACCCCCTTCGGCTACTTCGTGTGTCTATTTCTACAGATTTTGAACCCCCTTATAGAAAATCATGGCTTCGCCGCTGCTCCTAGGCCATTTATCTTCACTATTTACTACCCCACTATCTTCCTATTCATTGTTAGGAAGACTTTCTCAACTATAAATAGTGGTGGTCTTCATTTGGTTTGGTGCATACAAGAAAAGATAGAGTGGATAAAATTTATTCAAAAGAGAGAATTCTTATTAATTGAAGGGAGGTGTTCTTTTTGTGGAGCTTTGGACTCAACTCTTGTCCAGAGTTTGTTGACTTACACTTTGTGATTAGACTGTTGTATCCCAGAGGGGACAAGTCAAGAAGGACTACTGCTTGACCGGTGAAAAACATTTATTGTAGTGGACTTGAATCTCCTTAAAGAGAGCGAAATATCCGCACCTCAGCCTGAAGAGTTTTTAATTTCTTCACTTTATTTTCGATTGTAATCCTGTAATTTTGTTATCTTGTAATTTTTCACTAACAAGTTTAAGGAGATTCATAATGACTACAATTGAAAAAAACCACGGATGTCAAGATGGGAGATCTCAACAAGCCATTTCAGTTCAATGGTAATCATTTCAAGAGATGGAAGGGTAAAGTACTTTTCTACTTAAGTCCTCTCAATGTCTTATGTGTTAAGTGAAGAATCCTAATAAAGTTGACATCACCTCTATGAATGATGATGAAACTATTTCTTATCTAGAAAAAGTGGAAAAGTATGATGGTGATTCCTATAAGTGTCGCTATTATATTCTTAATTGTCTATCTGATAATTTTTATGAATATTATGATAGAACTAATTACTCTAGTGCAAAGAAAATTTGGTAGCCATTGCAGAGTAAGTATGATATCGAAGAGGTTGGAACAAAAAAATATGTGACTAGTAGATTTTTTCATCTCCAAATGGTGGACAACAAATCAGTGGTAGACCAAGCCCAAGACTTTATAATGATTTTTGGAGAGCTCAGGTTCGAGGAGGTCAAAATTGGAGATAACTTTATTATTTGTGGCATAGTAGATAAACTTCCACCTTCTTGGAAGGAATTTTAAAAAACTATGAGCCACAACAAAAGGGAAACCTCTCTTGAAACGTTGATAGTGAAAATCCGTATGACAGAGGAGGCAAGAGGCCAAAATGCACTTTTACAATCAGAAGAGAGTAACATCACAACGAAGGTAAATTTAATTACTTCAAATAATGCTACTCCTGAATCTCACAAAAATACTTCTTTGAAGCCTAAGAAGAAAATATCCAAGAAAAATAATGGTAAAATTAACCAAGCACAAAATCAACAAGTTCAAGATAAGGGATCGTGTTTTCTTTGTGGCAAGAGTGGGCATATTGCTCGATTTTGCAAATTCTAGAAACGTGGTCCTACACCTTAGGCAAATGTTACCGAAGAACCTTTTATGGTGATGATTACCGATATAAACATGGTTGAGAGTGTTGATGGATGATGGACTGATTTTGGTGCAAACTGTTATGACAAAGATTGGTTTAAAAATATACTCATTTTGAGGAGCACAAAACCATCATGCTTGGTGATTCACACACTACTCAAGTGCTTGGAACGGGAGATGTCGAATTGTGTTTTACTTTTGGAAGGGTATTAACTTTGAAAGATATACTTTATACTCCTTCCATGAGAAAAAAATTGATGTCTAGTTTTCTTCTTAATAAAGTAGGCTTTAAACAGATTATTGAATCTGATCAATATGTAATTGTGAAAAAGGATATTTTTGTGGGAAAGGGGTATGCTTGTGATGGGATGTTCAAACTGAATGTTGAAATAAATAAAGTCTCTACTTCTGTTTATATGCTTTCTTCTACTAATTTTTGGCATGCTCGTTTGTGTCATATTAATGATCGTTATGTTGGAATAATGAGTAGTTTAGGATTAATTTCAATGATTAAAAAGAATTTTGAAAAGCGTGATGCTTGTAGTAAAGCCAAAATCAATAAGATTCAAGTTGAATGAAAAATTGATTTATTAGAGTTAGTTCATACTGATATTTGTGAACTTGGAGGAATTTTAACTCATGGAGGAAATAGATATTTTATCACTTTCATTGATGATTCTTCTTTGTTTACATATGTTTACTTGATGAAAAATAAAAGTGATGCTTTTGAAAACTTTAATGTTTATCTCCATGAAGTTGAAAATCAGTTTGGAAGAAAAATAAAAAGAATTAGAAGTGATAGAGGCCATGGATATAAGTCAAATGAGTTTAACTCTTTTGTTAGATTATTGGGAATAATTCATGAAATTACTCCTCCTTATTCTCCTTAATCTAATGGTGTAGCGGAAAGGAAAAATAGAGCTTTGGTTAAATTGACTAATGTCATGCTTATGAGTCACATGAACCTTTAAATTTATGGGGTGAAACTATTTTGACTGCTTGTTATGTGTTAAATCCCGTGCCTCATAAAAAGTCTAAATTGACACCTTTTGAATTGTGGAAATGTCACAAGCCAAGTTTGGGATATCTAAGAGTTTGTGATTGTCTAGCCTTTGTGAAACTAATGGATCCCAATATTAATAAGTTGGTTAAGAAAGTTACTACTTGTGTTTTTCTTTGGTTATGCTTCAAATAGTACAACCTATAGATTTTTTAATCTCAAAGATAATATTATAATTGAATAAGGTGATGCTATTTTTCATGAACATAAATTTTTATTTGATTATAAAAATAGTGGGGGTCAAAGGATTGAACAAAAAAAATTTGTCACTACCTAGTTCTTCTACTTCTACTTTAAAAAATAAAAAAAATGAGAATGTTGGCTGAGAAAGGGAAAATGTGGGACTTTTTCTGTGTGGATCATTGCATGTTTCTATAAGATGATGAGATTGGAGAATTTGATGGATTTGTGATCATCGGAAGTTGCAACGATGAGCATGATAATGTTAACTTTTATAGATCTTCCAAAAATACATAAATCAAAGACTATCTTTACTAAAATAAATTTGTTAAGAATCTTAGAAATTTTACTCGAACCATCCTTTAAGGCCTAAACAATACTTCCTATGTCTTATCCTTAAATTTTAGAATAATAACAATCTTATCAATTTTACACTTATTTGACCTATGTAATGCTATTGATAAAGTTATTATCAAAATCATTTCAATTGTATTAAGCCCTTACCAGACTAGTTTAAAGGTCATTGTGTTTGTAACAATGTTATTCTTGTTCAAGAAGTTTATTAGATCAATATTTTCAAAAGGAAGAAGGGGAAGCTGATGCTTAAAATTGATTGACAAAAACCTTTTGATCGAATTGGATAGTCCTTTGTTTATTATACTTTGCAATTCTTTAAATTTTCTCCAAAAAATATTAATCGTATAACTAAAAGTAACATAGCTATCCATGTCAATGGTACCCAAACAAATTATTTTGCAACATTAAGGGTCATTCACCAAGGATTATTGGTTTAACTTTCCTCTTGCTTGATTCAAATTTCTTCATTTCATTGATGCTTTGTGTTTCTTTTTGCATTGGCGCAGAGCTCTGTTTCTGTGGTGAATAGTTAAGTAGAAGTTGTGTTTTGAGAATGAGAAACTTGTACACGCTTGGTGGCCACATTCATCTTCATCAACGACGGTGCTTGGATCTTGGCTAATCCCCATAAACATATACATTCTACATAAACCAATTTATTTATTTATGTAGACTTCTTGAGTCTAATTTTCTCTCGCTAATAGGAGTGAAGGAAAATGATTTTTATATACTAATTCTTTGTAAATTTACTCATTAATTACATTTTAAAATAGTTTGAGTAACTTCAAATCCTTTACTGTTGTTAGAATAAGATTATTTACTAGTACCTTACAGCAAGTAGTGTTGTACACTCTCTTGATACACATTAGTGATTATAGGCAATATGTTCATGAGTATCTAATGAAGCAGAGTACACAGGAGAAAGTTTTTTTTGTATTCTTTCATTGATATAATATGTTGTTTAAATACAAAAAGAATTATGAGGTAAAGGATCTCACAATATCAATAAAACTAATGAATCCTAACAAGTTATTAAAGATGCAGAATTAGAGAATATGGAATAATGAAATCAAGAGTATATGATGTAGAGTCACTATTTTCCTTAATATATCTTATCCGTCCCTTAATAATTCTGCATTACAATCTGTGAAAGCCATATTTAATCTTATATTTGACATGCGTAGATTAGTTGAGTCTTACACTACTAGCAAGTCTATGATACGATCTTGGGAGGCACATGATTTTTCTTCGTGAGAGAAAGCGAATTCTTTGTATATGTGTGTCCTTCAAATATATTTGAGTTTTGTTTGAGTGTGTGGACTGATTCCTTTTCTAGTTTGATCGATGAGGGCACATGATTCACAAAATATATCTAAGGTATCTAGTTCTTACATTGATATTTTAATGACCCTCTCAGTCATTTTCTTTGTTTTCGATCTTTTCAGAATTAAGAGATTTCTTGTAGCGTGCCCAAGTCATTTATGGCTTGCTAGGACTAACAGTTTGGTTGTTCGTTTAGATTTTGTTCTAGTTTTCATATTTTGGAGTCTTTGAAACTTGAATGGTTGACTTCAGTCAAGAGTTTGGGAAGACAACCTCAGATGCAATTCTAACGGTTTCATCATCTTTGAAAGGTCCATTTTAGGCTAGGGGCATGGTTGGTTCGGGCCCTGAGACTTATGGTGTGAGTTTGTGACATTAGATATTTTACCTTTTAAGATTAAGCCAAGGATTGAATTTGGTCAACATTCTTGGTAAATGTGCTCATATGAGAATTCTGTCAGCGAGGTTAGCTCCAGAATTTTGAGTTTGGTCTATAACGATGTTTCATGCAGTTCCCTAAGCTTCCGGCCTCATTATGAGCCTTCTTGTGGTTTTAGCTTAAAATGGAACTTCGGTGTGAGAGACCCACTTTTCATCGAAACAACCTCGGATGAAAGTTTCAATTATTTCATTGAGTCTGGAATGCCAAATTCGATGGGGTATCATGTATCATTTTCTGCACGAGGTTCCGAATGAACTCTGGGCACCCTGTCAAAGAATTCAGAGTTTGAGCAAATCAGCTGAAGTGCTGATATCTGGGGCAGGCTTTTAGCGACCAGTTATCAGACTTTTAGCGACCAATTTCAGGTATTTATATCCAGGAATTTCAGCTTTCGGTCCTCATTTTCAAAAGGAGATTTCTTCCTTATCTGATCTCTTATTTGAGTGATTTGAAGTCCTATGTGATCGTTATGAGCGTGGATACTTGAGTTTATGATTAGAAGTTGTAAGGAACCTTCATTTGAGGTGAATTTGAGCTCGAGCGGCTGCCTTTGCTTGGTTTTCTTGTTAATAGTGCATATTGTTGTTGTGGTTGTTTTCAGGCCTTAGATCATATTCAATTTTGGAACACAAGTTTGAGGGGTAGCTTAACACATTTTGACGGAGTCAATTTTGGATTCCTGGTGCAGGTCCCACATTTCTATTTTGACTCAATTTTGGGTCCATTTACAATTGTTACGATTTTAGTGTCAAAACATCTGTAGTGACATTATATTATTGATAATTTGAAAGTTTGGCAGTGTTGTGAGGCATTTCGGATGCAGATAGCTCATGTGTGGTGGATTCAAAGTGCTCGTGTTTGGATTTGAGGGTAGGCTTCAGTCAACTTTCTTGATTAAGCTTCTTAGAGAATGACTAGTATAGATTTTATGTCGGATGCTATTTGCCGGGCATTTGGCTTTCCTATTCTTTCTTGATTCTGTAGGAGCCTTAGAGTTATTGTGGGTGTTGGGATCCTTATTATAGATTGTGGTTTCACTCGTGAAGTAGATGATCTTGCTTTTCCTTGTTTGGAATTATTTGTGGTTGCCTTAGACTAGGCTGGACATTAGATACTTTAGGTTGTGTTTTATCGCCTCGTAGTTATAGTCTGACCCCATTAGGGATTGTTTTGGGTTGTTCTCCTTACATTGATTCTTGTGACCTTGGTGGCTCGTTATAGCTGTGGGTTGGTCCTAGATGTGCTCAGTGTGGGGTAGGGTGTCGTCCATGGATTTTGCTCCCTCTTCTATTGATTGGAAATCTCTTCTCGAATTATTTGCTTGTTGATTAGCAGTGGACATGTTGTATCCTTATTGAGCTTATGATTATATTATTGGGCTTGAGGCCGTGTTTGAGACCAGTTAGATCCTAGGTTAGTACTCTCTGCTTTAGTAGTGTGGTTTCATTGGTTGTATGATTATTTGATTTTGAGTGCCTTGTTTGAATGCTGGTGATGGCATGCATTGCATTGCATTGTTTGCTCATTCTCACAAATTTTATGGTATGATCCCAGCCCATGCATTTGCATATTTATCGTTCATGACGAGATATGTTTTCTCGATTTTTATTCTAAGCAGGTTTTAATGGGAGTGGTACCACCTGTTTCACTTCACTTACTGATTTTTGAGATTATGTGGTGTCAGGGATGTGCTTATTTCCTACTTGAGATATTAGAGGCATATGGGATGTGCTTAGTTTTCACTTGACTACCTGGCATGTCGATGCCCTTTTCTTGCTTGCTTTTGGTTTTACTTACGCCCCAGGTCACTCTTTCTAGCTGGGCGACTTATGTCCTTCAAAGTGGACTGGATGGTTGGGCACCCTTGATACCGGAGATCCTCTTCGAAGTCGACACGCTTTCGGGTCACTCTTGCTAGCAGGGCGACTTACGTCCCTATGAGTGAACTGACTGGCTGGGCGGCTTGGATTGATTTGTCTCTTTTGCTAGATGGGTTGGGAGTTGACTTGTAGCACCGCGGATTCGAGAAAGGCTAGAAAGGGGTCCAACAGGCAACTCACAAGCCCAAAAGTGGACCATGAAACCCTCCATGGAGCCCCAAACGGGCCGTGTAGGCGACCATGGTCCGTTAATGGGCTCGTGGTAGGTTCCCAAAACTTGCCTGGGCAAGCTTCACCTTGACGAACGCCTAGATGACCCGTGGTGAGGTTGATGGGCCGTCAAAGGGGTCATCAAGTGGGTCACACAGAAGGGGTTTCACCCTTAGATACTGGTCAAGGACCCTAGATGGCTAAACGGCCCGTGATACCCTAGATGGACCGTGAAGCCGTCCGTGAAGGGGTATAGTGAAAAGTGTCATACAGAGCTCCTTCATGACCCGCTAAATGGGTCGTGGTAGCCTAGCTAGACGGGCCGTGAAGGCCTCCGTGAACCCAGTTCGTCAGCTTTTAATTTAGGGGCTTTTGGGTATTTTCTCAATTGTTTTAACTCAGTACTACGTCGTTTTACGTTTTACCTAAAGCCTAATATAAAGGGTTTTTACCCCTAAAATCACCCAATTCAATTCATTTTCTTAATTTCCCAAAAGAAGAACCAGTTCATCCTCCCAAATATTTCTCTCTTTAAGGAAGAAGAAGAAGTCAAGTTAGGGTTTCAAGATCAAGTCTCCAATCCTCCATCGCTTGTGGGATTTGAACTCCAAGATATGAAAGTCTCCATATATGGAGCTCTTTCCTCCATAGAGTTCCTAAATTCTCCAATTTACTAAGCTAGAAATCCCCAATTCAAGTTAGTATTTTCTTCTATGTCGTGGGTTCCTTTCAATGTTGATTCAATTGATTATTTTATGAACTATTATGCATGAATTGAGATAATTTTATGATTTTAAGATGAATCCCCATAAACCTATGCATACCCCATGTTTTTCTAAGCTAAGATGATATAATGTGGGTTTTGAACTATGAAAGATGAGTTAATGAAGATATGCATGTTCTTTATGAAAGTGTTGAAAATGATTTAAGATTGTTTTGAGAGTGGAGCATAAATGTTAATGTTATTGTTGTTGTTGTTGTCGTTGTTGTTGTTGTGAAAGAATTTATCACATACTACTCAATACATCCATGTGAAAGGTTTTCTCATAAAAGGATTCTTAGAGTTGAAAGGTTTTCCCAACTAACTTAGAATCAAGTTTTAAGAGCTATTCTAAAGAAGCCTAGCGTGGATTGGCTATTTGATGTGCCTTTCATGAAAGATAAGTCAAGTAAAGAATTATGACTATTACGTGGGATTTATGCTTAGCACCGAGAGGATATTGAGATGGAAGCTCTCCCGTACTAGGGTTCGGGTTTCTAGTAGCAATCTCCTTATCCCATATTTATGTGCCATCATAGTATGATTGTCTTAGATAGACAATGATTGTTTTAGATAGGCAATGATTGTTTTAGATAGACATTAGCTAGTGGATCCACGTAAGTTAGAAGTTAGGGTTCTTTCCTTGTCAAGTAAGGACACCCTTTTTCGATGTGGGGTAGACACCAGATTCTATGTTATAGCTCACATGGTCTCTAAGGCTAATTCCCACACTAATGATAAACTAAGGTTACTTCAAGAAGTATCTCACAAGTGTTCAAAGATGAGTTTTACTTGCATTTGACCAGGATTACTATGACGTTTCCTAACCTCTTTCTTATGGTTTTAACTTGGTCTTTGCATGACATGAAAGGTCCTTTTTAGCATGATTTTTATAAATCTATGCATTGCTACCATACTTGGTACATTATTGTACTAACACATACTCTTTCCTACATTCTTTCTCAAATGTAGGGTCTAAAGGTCTGATTCTGCATTCCCATTGCTAGAAATCACTTTAGTTATATTGAGTAGTGGTAAATCATCATGTTTTGAGGATTGAACCTTTTATTGCTTTCAGTCTTTATTTTCAAATGTTGTATGTGATGCCAAGGTTACGTCCGGATCACTCTAGATGTAATAGATGGTTTTTGAGTCTATGTAGACTTCTGCTTCATTTTTACAAACTCTTTATTATATGAATTGTCTTTTAAAATCTCTTGATTTTCTATTATCTTGTTTATGCATGCTAAGTGGCTTGTTATGGGCCTCTCGGGGTCCTATATGCCATGTTTGACTATATTCTATTCTCTTCTATTATTTTATTGTTACCTAGTAGGTTTTGACTTTAGAATTGTAGTTGTGGGTCCTCCTGACACTGAGTAGTTGACTTGGTATCTTAGTTGCTTGCGATTAGGTTGTTGGCTTGTGATCCAGGTACGTTCTTGACTCGACTTCTTACCCCTTGTTTCCTTTTTCTATTCTTTATTTCCTGTCTACTTTAGTATATCCTATTTAGTTACTTTTGATATGATTTCCATATTACGTTCTTACGTTCTTTCTTTTATTTGTTCATTATGAAACTTTTCTGTATTATCAAATAATATTATGAGTAGTGAGTTTGATGGGCCCTTTTGTAGAATTAATGAATTCGTTTTATGTTTTCTATAATTGAATCGTTCTTATTATCTTTATATGTTTAATATAACTACACGTTGATTGTAGTAAATTAATTGAAGGGCTCATGATTAACGATGTCGTTCTATTTTGTTGTTCATGAGGAGACTATTAGGTTTTAGTTGAGAACATCACTTCGAGCGTTAAGATATTAATGACTGAAATTTTAAAGTGAAGATTAAAGATAACAAAGCTTTGACACAATCTAAGTGAATAGATTAATTGGTTAGCTAATAAGGTTCATTCAACTGAAAACTTTGGAAATTTACTATACTTGGTCAAAAGATATTTGTGGTAAGAAAAGATCCATGTTCGAGAAAGATTATTTTGAAAAGATTATTGATTTACCCTTTTTGTTCCTACTGATCATATTAAATTTAATCAATTCGAAATTTACCCTTTAGATCCTGACTTCTACTCATCAAACTAAATACTTGAGAAAGCTAAGCATCACTAAAACTAAAATTCAAATTTTACCCTCTTGACTCCTACTCATCAAATAATATTAAATAAAATTCCAGATTTACTCTCCTAGCTCCTACTCATCAAATTAAATGCTTAGAAAATACAAGAACTAAAATTCAAATTTTTTCCTCTAAGTTCCTACTCATCAAAGTAAATTAAATAAAATCCTAATTCTACTCTCTTAGCTCCTACTCATTAAATGCTTTAAAAATATCACAAGGACTAAAATTTAAAATTTATCTTTTTTGATTCCTATTCATCTAATGAAATCAAATAAAATGTTGTGAAGAATGAGAGAAACTACTAATCCTTTTGGACCCTACTTATCAAGACATAATGTATTATCAAAATCTTCAGAATTCTCATATACATACAAATTTCTTCATTCTCCCTTTTTCTCCAATCCTCTTTCATTTCCATTCTCAAATAAACAAGTTATCAACTTCACTGTAAGTTTATTTATCAAATCTCTATTTTTTTTTGTAAAGAAATAAAAGTCCAAGTTCTTATTTGTTTCGATCAATCTAAGAGTGATCTTTTTATGTTTTTATTTGATTGTGGGGTTCTTTTATCAGATGGTTTGAGGTTTGGTTTATGTATAAAGTTTTGATCTTTTAGATGAATGTTACATCATTTTTCATTCTAGACTAGTCATGGACTGCAATAAAGAAGAGACCATCATTGTTGAAGAGATGATGGGAAATAGAAAGAAGACATCAATAGAATCTAGTGAAAATTGTGAACTGAGTGCTTATCTGGGCAGAATTTTCAGTGGCTCAATGAGAAAAACCAGCCAAGATCTACGCGGCATAGACAACATGTAAATTATCTAAGTGATGAAGAAGAAGATGCTTCTTAGCGATTTAAGGGGGTTGGTTGCCTCTCTCCTACTACGGAGTATGAGGTGCAACATTTGTCCTCGTAAGAGAGCTTGCAGAACACAGAGCATTAAACTGAGATTTCAAAAGGAAGTGTTGATCTTCCTTCAGATATAGGGCTTTCTACTATGAGTGACTCGAAAACTAATCTTAGGAGTGATTAAAAGTTCACTCCAACATATTCAAATGTTTTTGACTCAGTCAAAGCACAAGGCCCTACATCTGAAGAAAGATCAACACTTCCTTTTGCAGTCTTAGCTTCATGCTCTGTGTTCTGCAAGCTCACTTCAGACGACAAATGTTGCACCTCAGACTCCTTAGTGAAAGAGTGGAATCCAAACCCCTTTAATCGCTTAGAAACATCTTCTTCTTCATCACTTAGATAATTGACACGCTGTCTATGCTGCTAGTTTTCCTCAATGAGACTGAAAATTTTGCCCAGGGAGATCAACACTTGTTTCACAATTTTCACTATATTTTATTAATGTTTTCTTTCTGTTTCCCGTCATCTTTTCAGCAATGATGGCCTCTTCTTTGTTGTAGTCCATGACTAGCCTAGAATGAAAGATGATGTATTATTCACCATAAAAATCAAAACATTATACAGAATCAAACCCCCAAACCATCATATAAAAGAACCCCACAAACAAACAAAAACATAATTGTAACAATTGGGTTTCGTCATTATAGAGAAGCCAACGGGGGGAAAATTTGAGGCCAAAAAATTTTATTCGTAGTATTTGGATTTTTCCAACCTTGTCCAGATTTGGACGAAATCAAAGTCTTTAAGGTGTAGGGAAATCTGGTAACAATTGGGTGATTTATTTATAATTCTGGTTACATGAGTTGTTAGATAACTCGTTAAGGAATTTGTGCGACTTTATAGAATTGAATTCGGGCGAGTAGAACTCTCGAAATTGATCTTAGCGTGAAGGGTATTTTTTGAGAGTCGTGGGTTAGAGGTGTGTTGTGAAATGGGGATTTTGGAATTATTAAAATAGCTCATTGTTTCGTGCAAGCCGCTTAGGCGGTGGTTTTGGTTGCTCTAATGGGGCCGTTGTCGCGGGGTGAGGGCCGCTGTGGCGGTCCAGACGAGACTAAAAGTTGTAAATAAACCCCTAAACAACTTTATTCTGCACTTTTTGATTTTTAGAGCTAAGGAACGAACCCCAGGCGACTCTTGATAGTTTTTCACCATTCTTGAGGCTAAAGGTAAGCTTTTCACTCCCCGAATCCATTTTTTGATCCGTAGAACGTAATAGAATGGGTAATTATCAATGGGGGAGGGTTTTGATCTAGATTCTATGGTGGAAACAACCCTATTTTGGGTGCTTGAGATCATGGGTATGATCTAGGGTTCATAAAATTGTTAGCAATTCAGGTAATTAGTGATTGCTTATTGATTCCAGTATTGTATTGATTGTTTGTGAACCAAGAACAAGCGGAACAAATCCGTAAAGGGAAGGATAAAGTTTCTTAGGGTTTCAAGCTTGTTTCGAGGTAGGTGATGGTTGTGATTCTATGATTGTTTGACGTATGTTTGTTCTTTCTTCATTATGATACATGTATGTATACGAATGCTGCATTATTGATCACAATTGTTGTAAATGAAATAGATGAATGATGGTTACCATGAAATCATGACTTAATTGTATGATCTTGAGGGTATACTTGTGATTGTGATTGTGGTGTGTTGAATGGATCAGTTGCCATGTCCCGGCATAATTATGGAATCGATTGCCACATTCCGGCATAATCATTGGATCGGGTACCATGTTTCAGTATTCTAACTGTTTGGGTTTGGGTTCCATAAGAGGACCAATGACTTGTCATAATTGTGTATTTTGAGACATGTGAAGTTGTTCGTTGTTCGTAAATATTGATAATATTGTATATGTTCGATATATACATGTGATTATATTATTGTATTAACTTATGTATGTTACACTTAGTGGGATAGCCGTGTGATCCTACCAGTACACTGTGGTTCTGTACTGATACTGCACTTGCTCTTATTTTTTTTGAGTACAGGGCATCTTCAAGCGGCTACTGACAGACCTTTCTTAGAAGATCAGTGATCGTTGTTCGAATTCAAAGGTGAGCCAATTCTTCTGGGCTGGCATGAGTTCTTCTTTCGTCTGTCCACATTCCGGACTTAGACAGTTCTATTAGTTATTAGTGCATTAGTTGGGGTTGCATCCCTTCTTGTTTAGACTTGTTGAACTTTAGATGTTTTGGTACATTGACTTTCAGGTTGTAGGTTATTACTTCCACATTGTTAGTTTATTATTATTAGACTTTTGTTAGAGTTTATTGGAACTCTATTTCTTTCCTTAGTATTTTCCTGCTCTCGTGTACTTAAATGCCTTAGTTTTGGTTTAGTTGCTTTGTTTGGGTTGTAGTAATGGTTCTCCCACCGGAGAGTTAGTATGGGTGCCAATCACGACGGTCTGGGTCGTGACAAAGTTGGTATTAGAGCCTAGGTTCGTTGATCTCGATGTACCAAAACGAGTCTAGTAGAGTCTCCCGGAACGGTACGGGGACGCTTTTACTTTTCTTTGAGAGGCTATAGGACTTTAGGATATCTCTCTATTTTTCTCTTGTCTCCTTTCGAGCTATAACTTGATTCCAATTGGTATCTGTTGATTCAAATCGATATCTAACCTCTTTCACTCTTCTATCCGCATATGGTTAATACTAGATACAACGGCGTCAGGCCCATAGCTCCCGTCAATGCTCCAGCTGAGGAATCTGCAGTGAGAGGTTGCGGTCAAGGCAGGGGTAGAGGAAGAGCTAGGGGTACAGGCCGTGGAAGAGTAGCGCCTGCTGGGAATGGAGCTCATGTTGAGAATGCTCCTATGAATGAGAACCCTCATGCGCATCATGAAGAGATTGAAGAAGAGAATGTTGATATTGAGAATGTTGAGGATGTGGGACAAGAGGAAGAGGTGCAAGCTAAGACTACTGATGTTCCCCCGTAGACCCAGTGTTAGCTCGACAGATCATGTCATTCTTAAAGGGGTTGGTTGGTCCTGGAGTGCTTCCTTCTGCTCAAGCAATTCAAGCTCCTAGTAATCCTCATATTGCTAGCACTGCGCTAAAGGTGGGTAGGACTGGAGGTAATGATGCTTTCTTCCGTCCTTTGTTGGGTTCTGTTATGACTGGTAATGAGCATGAAATGTTGACTAAGTTTTTGAAGCTAAAGCCTCCTGTGTTTCTTGGTTCTGAGAATGAGGATGCTTATGAGTTCATCTTAGATTGCTATGAGAGGCTTCATAAGTTGGGAATTGTCCATCAGCATAGGGTTGAGTTTATGTCTTTTCAACTTCAAGGTGAGGCTAAGCAATGGTGGAGAGATTATATGGAATGCAGATCTTTTACTTTACCTCCACTTACTTGGACCTAATTTCATGCTCTGTTTCTAGAAAAGTATGTGCCTAGGACTTTGAGAGATCGTAAGAAAGATGAATATATGGCTTTGGAACAAGGTGGTATGTATGTGGCTGCTTATGAGGCCAAGTTCCATGTGTTGTCTAGATATGCTACTCAATTGGTGACTACTGAGGAGGAGAGGATCCAGTTATTTACTAGGGGACTAAATTCTGAGTTACAAGTATTATCTGTTCATATGACTTCTGCAGGGAGGAGTTTTAATGAGGTAATAGACTACGTTAAGAAAGTGGAGCGGGTGAGGCGAGACGGTCAAGCTAAGACATGGGCAAAAAGGGACAAGAACTCAGGTAACTTTCAAGGTTCTTATTCCAAGGGGTCTGGAAGGCCAACGCTTGCAGCCAAGCCACTTCAGTCTGCTATGCCCGCCTCTACAAGTAATTACTCGATAACTCCACCTTATAATTCGATTCAGCATAGCCAGGGAGTCGCCCCTTCAACGGGCAACAAGCCATCTTTTCGTACATGTTACAACTGTGGTGAACCTGGGCATATGAGGAGAGATTGTCCCTACCCATGTGTGTTAAATTCCGTGCAGCAGCAGTCTAAAGCAGTGGTACCCGCGGGGAACGGTAATAATGGTAGAGGACGTCCACAAGGTGGCCGATGAGGTAATCAGCGAAGCCGTGGAGGTAGAGGAAATAGTAATGCAGATAGAGGTAAAGTGCAACCAGGAAGAGAAGTGGCTCGTCAAGATGATAGGGCTTAGTGTTATGCATTTCCGGGCAAGAATGAGGCAGAGGTATCTGACGTAGTGATCACATGTTCTATTCTTGTCTGTGACCGGATGGCTAATGTGTTATTTGATCTGGGTTCTACTTATTCTTATGTATCCGTGCGATTTGCCTCAAAGTTTGATATGATTTGATGCCCCTATCCATATTTCTACCCCAATTGGAGAGTCAGTCATAGTTACCCATATCTATCGTGCTTGTCCTATTTTGTTTATGGCTTTTCAGACTTTGGTTGATTTGGTGATTTTGGATATGAATGACTTTGATATAATCTTAGGCATGACTTGGTTGTCCCCCTATTATGTTGTGTTGAATTGTAATACTAACTCTGTAACTCTAGAAATTCCGGGAAGGGAAAAATTAGAGTGGGAAGGGGTGTACAAGCCTAAGCAAGCTAAGATCATATCCACCATTCAGGCAAGGAAATTGGTAGAGCAGGGTTGTTTAGCTTATTTGGCTCATATTTGGGATGTTGAGGTTAAGTCTCCCTCTATTGAGTCTATTTTTGTGGTGTCAGAATTTAGAGAAGTGTTTCCTACTAATTTGTCTGGTATGCCTCCAAATTTTGATGCTTATCGTGACCAACGACACTAACCTACGGTACGAGTGTCTACGATCATCGATAATATAGTAACCCAATTAAAGGTTGGGGTCGTGTCCCATGGGAGTGGATTTGAGAATTAATAGAAAAATAAAATTTAGTTCTAATTAGTCGTAACTAAAAACATTAAAAAACATTGTAAATAAAAAGGGGGTGACACAAAAGTGTCAAATATCAATTGGGGGTTTTGGCACAAGTAATAAAAACAACAAAAGTTAACAAGAAAATCAAGTATGGGGGAAAGTTCTTGGGGTATGACCGCAATACAAGTTGAGATAAATCGTTGGGTACTTTTCCAACCTTGTCCAGATTTGGACGAAATCAGATTCTTTAAGGTGTAGGGAAGTCTGGCAACAATCGGGTGATTTATTTATAATTCTGGTTACATAAGTGGTTCGATAACTCGTTAAGGAATCCATACGACTTTATGGAATTGAATTCGAGCGAGTAGAACTCCCAGAATCAATCTTAGCGTGAAGGGTATTTTCTGAGCATTGTGGGTTAGAGTTGTGTTGTGAAATGAGGATTTTGGAATTATTAAAATAGCTCACTGTTTCGTGTAAGCCGCTTTGGCAGTGGTTTTGGTCGCTCTGGCGAGGCCACTATAGTAGGGCGAGGGCCGCTGTGACGAGCTAGACGCAACTTAAAGTCGTAAATAAACCCCTAAATGACTTTATTCTGCACTTTTTGATTTTTAGAGCTAAGGAATGAACCCCAGGTGACTCTTGATAGTTTTTCACCATTCTTGAGGCTAAAGGTAAGCTTTTCACTCCCCGAATTCATTTTTTGATCCGTAGAACATAATAGAATGGGTTATTATCAATGGGGGAGGGTTTTGATCTAGATTATATGGTGGAAACAACCCTATTTTGATACTTGGGATCATGGGTATGATCTAGGGTTTATAGAATTGTTAGCAATTTAGATAATTAGTGATTGCTTATTGATTCCTGTATTGTATTGATTGTTTGTAGACCAAGAACAAGCGAAGAGAATCCGGAAAGGGAAAGATCAAGTTTCTTAGGGTTTCAAGCTTGTTTCGAGGTAGGTGATGGTTGTGATTCTATGATTGTGTGACGTATGTTTGTTCTTACTTCATTATGATACATGTATGTATATAAATGTTGCATTATTGATCACAATTGTTGTAAATGACATAGATGAATGAATGATGGTTACCATGAAATCATGACTTAATTGTATGATCTTGAGGATATAGTTGTGATTGTGATTGTGGTGTGTTGAATGTATCGGTTTCCACGTTCTGGCATAACCATTGGATCGGGTACCACGTTCTGGTATGCTAACTGTTTGGGTTTGGATTCTATGAGAGGACCAATGACTTGTCATAATTGTGTATTTTCAGAAATGTGAAGTTGTTCGTTGTTCGTAAATGTTGATGATATTGTATGTGTTTGATATATGAATGTGATTATATTGTTGTATTGACTTATGTATGTTACACTTAGTGGGATAGCCTCGTGATCCTACCAGTACACTGTGGTTGTGTACTGATACTGCACTTGCTCTTATTTTTGTTAAGTACAAGGCATCTTCAAGCAGCTACTGACAGACCTCGCTTAGAAGATCAGTGATCGTCGTTCGAATTCAAGGGTGAATCAATTCTTCCGGGCTGCCATGAGTTCTCCTTTCGTCTATGTCCACATTTCGGACTTAGACAGTTCTATTAGTTATTAGTGCATTAGTTGGGGTTGCATCCCTTCTTGTTTAGACTTGTTGAACTTTAGATGTTTTGGTACATTGACTTTCAGGTTCAAGGTTATTACTTCGACATTGTCAGTTTATTATTGTTAGACTTTTGTTAGAGTTTATGGGAACTCTATTTCTTTCCTTAGCATTTTTCTTCTCTCGTGTACTTAAATGCCTTAGTTTTGCTTTAGTTGCTTGGTTTGGGTTGTAGTAGTGGTTCTCCCACCGTAGAGTTAGTGTGGGTCCCAATCACGATGGTCTGGGTCATGACAATAATATATCACTCTTTGATTGATGGAAACAAACAAGAACATGAAAAAAAAAATTCTTTTGATGAAGAAACTTACAGTGAAGTTGATAAGTTGTCTATTTGAGAATGCAATGAAAGAGGATTGGAAGCAAAGGGAGAGTGAAGAAATTTGTATATATAAGAAAGGTCTCAAGATTATGTCTTAATGAGTAGGATCCAGGAGGATTAGTAGTTTCTCACAATTCTTTACAACATTCTATTTGATTTAATTTGATGAGTAAGAGTCATGAGGATAAATTTTAAACTTTATTTGATTTAATTTGAAGAGTAGGTGTCAGAAGGATAAATTTCAAATTTTAGTTCTTGTGATATTTTCTTAAGCATTTAATTTTATGAGTTAATATAGTAAAATTGGAATTTATTTAATTTAATTTAACGAGTACGAGCCAAGAGAGTAGATTTTGAATTTTAGTTTTAGTGATATTTTCTCAAGTATTTAATTAGATGAGTAGGACCTGTTTACATCCCTACTTTATTCAAATAAAGAGAAACATTGTGGTAACTCAAAAAATAATATAATTCATTCAATTAAATTAAAATTTAAAAGAATTTTAAGAATAAAAGAGTTTTAAAAAAGTTGCCACCTAATTTTAGGAAAACTAGGTAACCAATTAATTAATTACAAAAGAAAATGTCTACGAAACCAATAGATTCTAGGTAAGGGTTCAAGTAATTTCGAAGGGAATGTGTTAGGCATCCTTCGAAATCCAATTGTGTGCCCCGACTGGATTTTTTTTTTTCAAATTGAGGAAGAGATAATGATAATGTACAAGTATAATAAGCATGTGATATACGCAAGTCATAAAATAAAATAATAATATAAGAAACGGCCTAAGGTTTGCCTAAAGCCAAAAATTTACGATAATGAATCAAAAAATATTGTTCGAACTTCATTCGAATAGTTTCAATGGGAAGCAACTCCGGTTCTTGTAAAGACACTTAGTAAAAGTGTTAGTAATGGATTAATATGAATAAAATAAATGAAAGAAATAATAATTTAAAAATAAAACCCTCTTATTAATATGGGAGACCTTGGAAATCGACGGTAATTTCTTCATCGGTCAATTTTAACTTGTAATGTAAGAAAAAATATAAATGCACACATGTTGAAATAATGAAAAATGCACGGTGGCAACCATATCTAAAAGACAAAATGACAATTTATATGTTGAATAATAAATAAAACAAAAGCACTGTCATAATATATCAACAATGATGTTCTGAGTTTGAATAAAAATCAAAATAAAGTTAATCAACTATGAAATGAATCAACCAATAATAAAAGAAATCTAAACAAAGAAAGAGAGGTAAAATTTGCCAATAATTATAAAAAATGTGAACAAAACAACATGAAAAACTTACGGTCATTACTAAAGCATTATTTAATCAGCAAAAACAAAAATAACAATAATTTAATATGCAGCATATTAGCAGCAACAGTAACTTAATAACTAAAAAAAATCAATAAACAATGAAATCAATGCAAACCCCAAAACAATTATAAGTGGAAATACATTTAGGTAGAATTAACAACAATAAAGAAGCTGAAAAATAAACCTAGATAGATATAAAAATACAAAATTAAAAGGGTTACCAAAGTGTTGCCTTTTCAAGCAGATCTGAAAGTGAAAGGCTTGTAGGAGTTGTTGGTTTATTCTTTTGGATCTGGCAGCGTGCTCCAATAATCGGAGTTGTGGGTCCTATTCGCCATTAATGGCTTTGTTGTGCGAGCTCGGAGGTTGCTGCTTGCCGGAGCAAAAGGCTCACTAGTTCACTGGAAAAAAGAGAAAAATGAAGGGAGGGTTTTGGGTTGTTTGGTGACTGAAAATGGCAGGAAGTTTGGGGTTTGTTTGTTTGGGTGGTTGATTGGTTGAGAGGTAGTTGTTTGGCGATGGACAAGATGGGTTGTTTGGTTGTTTTCTGGTTGTTTCAATGGCGTGAGGGAGGTAGTTTGGGGATTTTTTATGGTGATTTTGGCTGGTTGTCACCGGAATAAAATGGGGGCTTTGGGTGGCAGCTGTTCTTTTAGAATAGGATAGAAAAATATTTTAGGGTTTTTCTCCTCTTGAAAATGTCCCACCACCCACTTTATTTTTTGACCTAATAAAAACTTAAATAGACAATTGTTATACAGTGGGCTCAAATCGTGGGCTCAAGACTGTGGCCCAAAAATGTGGGTTAATAAAATATATGTGTATACCATTCTTATTCGTATTTAAAGGTATTTCTAGACTGTGCTAAAAACACCAAAATGAATATTAATAAAAGTAACAAATAAAATAAATATTAACTAGTGTAATGAATGAAATGAATGACATGTAAGAAATGCAATTTAACAAAAAATAATGATATAATCGAACTGAAAAAACATATGAACATATTCAGCCGACTGTGAAAAAAATAATTTAATCAAAATTAACTGATAAAATCCATTTTTTGCCGAACACATGACCTTCATATAAAAGTGTGATTTGAATGTGATGGAAGTCGCTCAATTTGCTTTGAAAAGGTTCCACGTTGTGTTGCATCCTTGTTGATGTAGTCCACACCTGTGGCTTGATTGAGATGCATCATTTTGGATGTTCTCGAAAAAAAGAAGATAAAATTCATTAGTAGAGCATAAATTAAAGAAAACGGTAGCATCCATTTCGATACTTTCTACCATCTTCTTTGCATGTTTTTGTGGATACGCTATTATCTTTGTGATTCGAAGTCGTTCTTGCTTCAAAATCTATGCATGTTGGCAACCTTCATTTGATTGTTGAAGTGTGGTGTGAGTTTATTAAAAAGACAAACATATCCATTGACATGATATAAGTGTGGTGACAAAATGATTGTCAGTCCATTTGATAGGAAAAATGTGAATCCATTAATAGGATATTTGGCAAAATAAAAACATGTCAGTCAATAGGAGAATCCATCGGTAGGATATTTTGCAATATAACTCTCTGTCCATTGGTATGACAAATGAGAAGGATCTACTAGGCAAAATAAATACATGTCCATTAGCGAGACATTTAAGATTTCTTCATGATCCAAACCGTCGTGATTGGTACCCACACTAACCCTCTGGTTGGAGAACCATTACTACAACCCAACTAAACAATACGACTTTGCAATATAACTCTCTGTCCATTGGTATGACAAATGAGAAGGATCTATTAGGCAGAATAAATACATGTCCATCAGCGAGACATTTAAGATTTCATCCAAACCGTCGTGATTGGTACCCACACTAACCCTCTGGTTGGAGAACCATTACTACAACCCAACTAAACAATACGAACCAAAAGACAGAAATTTAAAGATGCGGAAAAGGTTTAAGTAATCAATTTAAAAGCTAAGTTCACATACACTCAGTAAGTTATCAAAAACAAGCGGAAACTCAACCCCTAGAACCTGAAAGTTATTGTACAAAAACTTCTAACTAAACGGTCTAAGGAGATGCAATCCCCAAAGCAACTAAACATAAAGTAAACAGTCTGAAAGGTCTATGTCCGAAGGAAATAGACTAAGTTCCTAGATGAATCCATGGTAGCCTGAAGGAACTGGCTCACCCATGAACATGACAAGTTAGTGATCTCCTAGCTAAGGTCTCTCAACAGCCTCCTGAAGATGCCCTATACTCAACAAAGAAAAAGCAAGTGCAGTACTAGTACACAAAACAACGGTGTACTGGTAGGATCATATGGCTATTCCAGTAAGTGAGACATACACAAGTAACTACAACATAGTAAACTACACTTAGACAGAAAAAATAACAATCTACCATTCATGCTCAATATATCAGTTTCACAATATCAATCTCAAATGCAACAATCAATGATGGTTCTCTCATGGAACCCACACTCAAACTGTTAGTGTGTTAGAACATGACACCCGATTCAATATGTGTTGGAACGTGACACCCAATCCAATATGTGTCGGAACGTGACACCCGATCCATTCAGCCACAACCACAACCACAATCAACACCATAATAAATAATTTACACACTTGTATTGTACGATCGGGTAACATGTTCATTGCATGCTACGAAATCCCAAATAGTCATTTCATTAGATTCATTTAATCTTTCCCTATTCACCTACATGCATGAATGCAATGAAGCAATTAGCAAAATATATAACACATATGTGAATTCAAACCATCACCTACCTCGAAACCAAGCCTGAACACTCTTAAGGAACTTCAGCTTTCCCTTTCCGGAGTCTCTCAGCTTGTTCTTGGCCTAAAACAAGTAATTAATGCAAAGGATCAATAATAGTGGCCTAGTTTCCCTGAATTATATCCAAAAACTAACCCTTGGAAAAATCCATGATCCTAACACCCAACTAGGGCCTTTTCCACTATTAAATTCAAGCCAAAACCCTCCTCCAAGGATAAATACCAAGGATTGTAAGTTCTATGAATCAATATACAAATTAGGGTAGTAATTGACTTACCTTCAGAGCGAGAATTAGTGAAAAATAAGAAGAAATAGCCCTAGTTCATTCTTTTTCTCTCCAAGAATGAAGTTTACAGAAAATAACGTTTTTGGGACTTTTTCAATTTCTACTCGCAACTGGCACGCCACAGAGGGAATAATCCCACTGTGGCGGGTTGCAGAGAGATGGAGACTCGGAATTTGTGTTCCAAGTCCCCATTTCACAACACATCCTTAAACCTTGATGTTCTAAAACCACCCTTTCACGCTAAGATTAATTACGGGAGTTTAACCCACCTGAATTTGATTTCGTAAAGCCGTACATGATCCTTATCATCTTGGATATCCATTCAAATGATCAAATTCATAATCAAAGGATCTGAGTGGATTGTTAGAAAATTAAGGCAGTACAACACTGGCCCAAACCCACCTCTCCAACATATATCAGATGTTTCTTGGGTTTGGCCGGTTATTACAGAATATTTGTTGAATGATTTTCATCCATAGCTTCCCCATCGACCAAGTTGACTCGAAAGAAGGTCAAATTTCAGTAGTCCGATGAGTGTGAGAAAGGCTTCTCATAACTGAAGACTAGGTTGACTACAAATCCCATCTTGACTCTACCAGATCGTTCAGATGGTTATGTGATTTATTGTGATATATCCAAGGTTGGCCTAAGTTGTGTAGGGATGCAGTGAGGTAAGGTTATAGCTTACGCTTCTAGACAACTTATAGTCCATGAGTTGAACTACTCGACTCATGACCTCGAGCTTGCAGTCGTAGTATTTGCCCTAAAGATTTGGAGACACTACTTTTATGGTGTTCATGTTGATGTGTTCACAGATCATAAGAGCCTCCAGTATGTATTCACCTAGAAAGAGTTGAATCTTCGTCAGAGGAGATGACTTGAATTCCTCAAAGACTATGACATGAATGTGCTTTACCATCCGGGTAAGGCTAATGTAGTGGATGATGCTCTCAGCAGGCTGTCTATGGGTAGTGTAGCACATGTTGAGGAAGAATAGAAAGAGCTAGCCAAAGATGTTCACCGCTTACTCGCTTAGGAGTTTACCTTACAGATACATCAGATGGTGGTGTGATAGTTTAGAATGGTTCAGAATCTTCATTGGTAGCGGAGGTTAAGGAAAAATAGGATAGTGATCCTATATTACTTCAGTTGAAAGGTTCTATTCATCAGCAGAAAGTTGAGATTTTCTCCCAAGAGGGAGATGGTGTGCTTCGTTACCAGGGTCACTTATGTGTTCCTAATGTGGGTGAGTTGAGGTAGCATATCCTTACTGAAGCTCATAACTCTAGGTATCCCATTCATCCAGGTCCCACTAAGATGTATCATGATCTACGAGAAGTCTTTTGGTGGAACGACATGAATATGGACGTTGCAGACTTTGTGGCTAAGTGTCCTAACTGTCAACATGTTAAGGTAGAACATCAGAAACCAAAAGGTATGACTCATCAGATTAACATTCCTACATGGAAGTGGGACGTGATAAATATGGACTTTATTATGGTTTTACCTCGTATTCGCAGACAACATGACTCGATTTGGATGATAGTAGATAGATTCACTAAGTCCGCTCACTTCTTGGCTGTCTAGACTACAGATTCAGTGGAGGACTACGCCAAACTCTACATCAATGAGATAGTCAGGTTGCATGGGTTCCCTTGTCTATTATCTCATATAGATGTCCTCAGTTTACCTCTCATTTCTGGATATCGTTTCAGAAAGGTCTTGGTACTCAAGTAAATCTCAATACTATATTTCATCCACAAATGGATGGTCAGGCAGAATGTACCATTCATACCTTAGAGGACATGTTGGGAGATTGCGTGATCAATTTTAAGGCTATTTGGGATGATCACCTACCTCTCATAGAATTCACCTATAATAATAGCTTTCATTCCTGTATTCAGATAGCCCCGTATGAGGCATTATATGGGCATAGATGCAGGTCCCTGATTGGTTGGTTTGAAGTAGGTGAAGCAGCCTTGATTGAGCCAGATTCGGTTCGTGAGACTATGGAGAGAGTTTAGCTCATCGGAGATAGACTAAAGATAGCTCAGAGTCATCAGAAATCATATGCAGATGAGAGAAGAAGGGACTTAGAGTTCAAAATCGATGATTGGGTTTTCATAAAGGTGTCACTTATGAAGGGGGTGAAGAGATTTGACAAGAAAGGGAAGCTCAATCCAAGATTGTAGGATCTTATAGAATCTTGGAAAGGGTTGGTAATGTGGCTTATGAGTTAGAGTAGCCAGCAGAACTAGCAGCGGTTCATCCAGTCTTTTACATTTCCTTGTTGAAGAAGTTTGTGGGCGGTTGATGAGTCTGAGATTTAGACTCATTAGGGCTTTGTTTATAATTATTTGATGTCCTCAACTGCTTATTTTGTGCTAATTACTGATGTAAAATCCTTGATTTCCAGGTATTTGGATTGAGAAACAAAGCAAGGACAATAATTTGCAAAAAGGAACGAAGCGAGCTGAAAGAAGGAAGAAAAGAGAGCCTAGTGATCTCCAAGTCCATTTGGTGAGTTGCCGAGTGGCCATTTGACCACCTAAAGTTCAAGTGTGCCAAGCTCTGAAGGATAAAATTAAGTTCGCGAGAGAAATGAGCAGTCTGCGGATCGTCGAGTGATTCCACGATGCAGAGTTTGATTGCCCAAAGTTACAGACCTGGAGAATGTTGAAGGCCAAGACAAAAAGGCGATGGAATTGACCAAACGGCGGATCGCCGAGTTTATTGGCGAGCCTGACTTGCTGCATTGAACGGCCCTTCGCAGCATATTTTTGGCGACTATAAATACGCTTTTGAATATTTAGTTTATCATCTTGGATCTTTTAATCTTTCTTTTATCATACTTTCATGTTTGAACTCTGAGTATTGAGATACGTTTTTCCTTAGCTTTGAAGAATTGAAGTTTTTCACTTTTGAGAAATTGGAAGTGAGTCTTTGAGATTCTTCAATTTGGACCTTTGTAAAGACGAAATCAATCTTACCCAGTTGATAGAAACTCAATTTGGTAACGATTTTTATCTTTTTATGATCTCTAGCTAAAACCCCAATTCTTGGGGTGTGATTATGTGATTATGGGCTGATTTAATTTATGGGTATTGCTAATTGTTTGTTTAAATAATGTTTAGAAGTGATTTCAATCAGTAATTGTGATTTAAATTAATGAATTATAGTTTCTAATGCAGTTCTACCTTTGTGTTTTTGGCTTGCTCGAGAAAGAGGTTTTAAAACCAAGATTATTAGTTGATGGTCTGTGGGTATTGGGTTGTCATGGGTTCAGCTCGAGAGAGTGAATCCTAAACCCTTTTACACACATTCAACTCAAGAGAGTGAATGGACTAAGGCGTAAGTTGTTCTTACTTTGCATGCTTATCGATGTTTGAGAGAAATTGACTTGATTCGGGGTAAATTTTTCGAGAGAAAGTTTACCTCCTCTATAGTCTAGCTTATTCACTAATATTCAGCTATTTCTTAATAGTTGCAACTACCCATATGTTTACATTAGCCTATAATCTAATCACATCCCAAGAACCCGTCTCATTATTGTTATTTCGTATTATTTGCTGCTGCTGTAGTTGAAAATTTAAACCTTAAACCCCATGTTATTTGACATTCGTGTCACCCCCTGATTTGAATTATATTTTTATTCGATAATGTCTATTCCTATGACTGATTTAAGCATATTCGTACTTCCCTATTGAATCTTAAACACGTACCACTCCCTGTGGGATTCGACCCCAACTCATTTAGTTAGGTTATATACTGACTAACGATCGTTGACGCTTAAAATTGGATGAAGTGTCTTTGAAACGTTATTAATCAAAATGGAGTCGCTGCCGGGGAGTGGTGTTAGTTAGGATTCTTTGGTTAAGTTGAATTTTGTTCTTTTTAGTCATAGTTGAATCTACTTACTCTTAGTTTTGGTTTGTGTGTTGCTATTTTGAACAGAGGAAATGAGTGTAAATGGAAGCAATGGTAGCCAAGTGGGCCACCAAGATGACATCACCAACCTCAACGATGTCAATGAGCCTAAAGTTAATGACCCTAATCTAATGGGTGAAATTGGTGCCATTCGCTTGCCTCCGGCTGAAGGGAACGTTGTGTTCCATATTACAAGTACTATGTTGCATCTCTTGCAATTGAAAGGGTTGTTTGGTAGGCTGGCTCATGAGGATTCCCATGAGCATATTAGAAACTTTGTTGATGTTTGCGGGCCGTTCTCCTTCAAGAACATATCCCAAGAGTTGGTCCGGTTAAGGTTGTTCCCGTTTTCTTTAATGGGAGAAGCATGTAAGTGGCTGGTTGAATTGCTGCGAGACTCAATCACTTCGTGGGAAGATCTTGTAACCGCATTTCAAGTGCAATTTTTTGCTCCTTCGAAGATGATGACTCTTCGGGATAGCATCCAAAGCTTCAAGTGTTTGAAGGGTGAGCCAATTCATGAGACTTGGCTACAATTCAAGAAGTTGGTGCTGCAATGCCCAACTCATGTTTTGCCCGACAATGTTTTGTTGCAGTAATTTTATCGAAGCCTTGATTCGGTGAACAAGGGTGTAGCTAACCAACTTTCTCCGGGAGGTTTGATACAATAACCTTATGTTATAGTAGCCAAACTTTTGGATGGTATGACCACAATTAATCGGGCTTGGTACACCAGTAAATCTCAAGTCTCCCCTCTCACGTTTAAATTGACCAAGGAGCAGCTGAGAAAGACCAAGCGAGGGACCAAAACATGGCAAAGATCATGACCCAACTTGATATTTTTTCCAAAAATGTCATGGGAGCGGGTGCTAGGAGTGTCAATGTTGTGGGTGTTGGGTGTGTTAATCCTGATGAGGCCAAGTTTGAAGTGTTGTATAACGAAGAGGTGAACTTCCTAGCCAACCAAAGAGGTGGTTATCGTTCAAACTACCCGAGGCAGGGTGGTAACCAAGGTTGGAATAGGGATGAAGGCTGGAAAGATCATGATGGAGAGTGGAGGGATGTAACCCTAGTTGGAATGAAAGGGATGAGGAGAAGGAAATGTACATTCCTCCCCACGAGCGTCAAAAGCCAAAGGATTCAGAGGGTGGTCGATCTGAGGATATGTTTTCCTGTATTTTCAACAAGGTTGAGGGGTCTGATAAAATTTTGAAAGAAATGAAGCAAGATACCTCTCATTCGGTCTCTATCAAACAGTTGTAGACCTAGATGGGTCATATTTCGTCTCATTTAAATTCGAGATAGCAAGGGGGGTTGCCTAGTGACACTATGGGCAACCCCAAGAATGAGGTTTGAGTGAGGACTTGCATCGTGCCACGACGTTAACTAAGGTGCGGCTTGGGAGGCAACCCAAGTTTTTATTTACTTTCTTTTTGTTTTCAAAATAATCGTGTGTTGATTGTGCAGGTTAAAGTGTGGAATGTGTTTGAAAAGTGCAGATTGGCGAGCTCAATGTCCAATCGGCAACTCGACAAAGAGGTCGGCGAACCTGACTTGGACAATTTTGAAATTAGAGTCTGTAAAACTTGGCAAGCCCAGGATCAAATCGGCGTGTCGCCGAACAGGTCGGCGATCGCGACTTTGCCCGCTGTTTGGACCCCAAATTGACTGGAGGTCCTGTAAAACTCAGTGAGGTAAGTGCTCACTCGGCATGTCGCCGAGTGGGTCGGTGAGCAAGAATAATAGCGCCTAATGGGTAAGAACTGGACGGTTTTTAAAGGACAAAGGTTTAAAATTTAAAACTCTTTCACATTCCCTCACTTTTTAACTTCCCAAACTCACACCCGCACTATTGGTTTCCCCATATTTTTGCATTATTACTGCTTCTTAGTCATTGATTGTGTGTTCGGAGTTGGATATCTTTGCCGCCTAGCATTTCAACTTATATGTTCAACATAAAAGGTTGGTTTTCCAAACCCCTAACTCGTATTTAGCGGTTTCACTCATTTGCAATTGTTTTTATCTTAATGATGTGTGTTGGGCCTCTCTGATCTGTAATTGTGTGCTTGTATGCCTGTTTTAATTTGAAAAACATGCCTAGTTTGCCCAATTGTTGATTTCCCAAAATTTTTGTGCCTTAAAATTGATAAAAATTATTGGGTGATGTTTTGTTAATGTTGGGTCTAGTCGGTTGAAGTCTGAGTAACCCTTAATTACGCTAAATGACGTATTTTGCTCGACGATGAAGCGTTTGACGTTATTTCTAAGGGCTAAAGTCGTCAAATGGCCAAATTTGGCCAAACTGGGAGAAGTCTGAGTATCCCGGGGGCATAGGTCTTATGGGTCTAGGTTTAATTGAGTGAGTGCATGTTTTGATTTTGTTTTCGGGGGTAGTGGGGTTGATTTTGGAAGTCGGGGTAGAGAGTAGGCACGTTGGGCAGTTTGGCGAGCTGAGTCGAACTCGCCGAACCACTCCGCGGTTCTCTGAATCCCCCTTGCTCGCTTTTAATTTCTTGGTTTTTAAGGCTTTTGATTCTGTAACTTTCGGCGAGAAGCCTGAGTTCGCCGAGTGCACTCGGTGACTCGTCGAAGGTCTTCTTTGATCACCCTTTCTGCGCCCTAACCCCTAAAATGCACTGTAACTTTCAGCGGATTGGTCTTTGCTCACTGAATGTTGTCGGCGATTCACCGAAAGTCCCCTCCTATCGCCGACATGCCAATTTTTCTGAGAATTTTTTAGCCAATCCTTTAGGCGAGCCCGATCTAGCTCGCCAAAGTGATTCAACGACTCGTCGATCGGATCGGCGAGTCTGTCTACAATTATTTTTCTGCTACTTTGTTTTTATCGATTCCTAACTTTCTATGATGTGTTTGCAGATATGGCTAGACCAAAAATGGCTGGTAGAGACATGTCACCCCGTAAGAGGGCTAAGGGAATAAAAATCAAAGAGGATGCAGCTGCATCCATGGCTAAGGCTACCAAACTTCCCAAAATAGGTGGGAAGGGAAAAGGAAAGGGTAAGGCACCTGCACCTGCGTCACCAGAGGTCAGCTCCGATAGTGACGGGATCTATGCCACTTACCTCACAACTTTTGAGAGTGAGGGTGAGCACCAAGATCTTCGGGCAACCAATTCTGAGCCTAAGGATGATGAGATACTAGCAGCCCAGAGGGCGAAGCTGTAATCCAAGAGGATGAATGATCCATCTAGGATCAGGACTCCCCAGGCTACCACTACTCCTTCTGCTCCAGCACAGGCTATGGTCCTAGCACCATCAGTACAGGGTCCTCTTCCCCGGTCTATGAATAAACTGAAGACTGAGGGATTGAGGACCATCATTACAGAAAAGAGGCTCTCCAGTGATGGGGTAATAGACAGATACCCCAAAATTTGGTGCACCATAAAGACCTGTAAGTTCGAGATCTTCACAAAACCCCGGGGTTCCTATATTCCAAATTGGGTCCGGGAATTCTATACCGCTTACGGAGCCCTAGTGCCACAAAGGAAGAAGTTGGGTGCTCATTTCAAGTCGGTTGATTATGTGGCTGTCAGGGATAAGAAAGTGATGTGTGACAGTACTAACATAAATGTTGTATTAGAGTGCACCGCAACATTGCAGACGCCTACCGTTATAGGAACAAGACTAAGTCCTTGGAGAACATGAAAAGCTGGCGAGCCCCTCTCATATGTGATGGTACTCCGAGGTGGCTGGAGGCAGGAGCTCTGATAGAAAAGAAGGACCTTCATGTAGCAACAAGGTACTAGTTTGGCTTTATCAGTAGCACTATCATGCCATCCTAGAATGAGTCCATCCTATGCCACACAAAAGCGGCTTCTCTTGGCTCGTGCACGAGAGCGCATAAATTTGGGTATGATCGTTGAGCAGGAGATGGCCATGAGAGCCAAGCAGCGCCAAACTTCCCTCCTCTTTCCGGTGTTGATCACTGAGTTGTGCAGACGGGCTCGGGTGCCTCGGGATGAGTAAAAGGATGTAGAAGTTATTCCCACCTCCTATACTGACATCCGGAGGATTGAGGCAGAGTACTTGAAGGATGAGGCGGAGAAGAAGAAGGCAGCCCCGGTGGATGTTTCCCCGATTATTGATACTTAGACACTACCTGCAGAGGAAGTATTGCCTACTCCGGCCCCTGGGCCTTCAGGTACATCTAGTGTTGTCCCGTCTACTCCCAGTTCCTCTACTGCTCCCTTGCCTCCCCGATTTGGTATTGCTGCTGCTCGCCGACCCCCGCTCACCTAGGCTACATTATTACAGATGGGGAAGCTGGCACATTCTGTCGATAAACGTGCCTCCAGACTTGAGGCCACCATTCCTAGCATGATCGAGAAGGCCCTTGCCGATGTTGTGACACCTTTGAGTTCTACTATTGATGTCTTTTGTGGCAAAGTTAATGGTGTGCGAGTGTGGCCAAGGGGCTACTGAGGAGGTGACGGCCCTAAAGGCCTCTATGGATGCGCCGATGAGAGATGTAGACCAGCTAAAGTCCATTGACATGTCAATGATATTTGGGACGATGGAGATCTTGGATATGTCAGCTGATCCAAATATGCATCCGGCTACCACTGGAGATGAGGTTTGAGTTGCGGAGGTAACTGCCGCCGAGTCTGATGCTGAGACTGATGAGGAGCTGCTTGGTGTTGTTGAGGAGGCTTCTTATGAGGGCCTTACGGAGGTTGAGGAAGCCATGATAGATGCAGCCGTATAGATCTCATTGGGAGACACATCCATAGGTGACCCTACTAGACCTATTGTTAGTGATGTGACTCCGGGCTCTGATGCCCATGATCAGAGTGCTACACCGGGCACTGATGCCCCGACAGATGGAGCGACTGCTTAGACATGACTTTTTTTTACCTCCCTCTCTGTCATATATATTGATGTTTTAGTACTTTATTACATTTGAGGACAAATTCTTTTTGTTTGTGGTGGAGTGAGGTATTTTCATACCTACCTCTTGTAATTATTACTTTTGTTTATATATTGGGTTTTGTGCTATAAATTGTGTTTTAACACTATTTTGTGGATATTTGAGCTTGTGGCTCCTTGTGTTAATTGCAAATGATTTTTGGATCCTTCTGAAAAAATTTGCCACCTTTTGATTGTATATTTAATAGTGGCTTTTCTTGTGCAAATTTGAGTGTCGGTTGTGATCAATACCGATGACCTGAATAGTGCTCTCAATCGAACAAAAATGAATGTGCGGCTACGATGAGGCCAAATGAAGTTACATAGATAATATGTGAACTTTTTGCATCTCATTGTGACTAGCCAGTTATTGAATGAGTCTCTTTTGATGAACATTCCACACTAGCGAAAGTGTGGAGTCTTGTTTGATATTGGTGTCAATGCCTTGTGTGATGAGCCTATCGTGAACCTTGTGTGATGACACCTAGAATTTGCCCCATTCGTTCGGTTGACTAAGTGATGCAAGCTCTTGAAATGATCTTAGGCAACGATTTTAAAGAGTGAAATATTTTGACATTATACCTCTTTTGTGGTCTAACTTGTGAGTGTGTGTGAACTTTGCTTGAACACCCTTTGAGCCTTACCCTTTTTCTTGGAAGAATCTTGATGAAATTGTGACCTTTCTTTATCCCTTCACCCATAATCCTCATGAGATGTGGTTTATTGGAATAGCTGACTTAGGCCAAAAGCCTAAGTTGAGGGTGTGGTGAAAAGAGAAGGTAAATCTAGAAGTGCAATGAAGTCCCCCTTTGACCCATGGTTTTGAGAAAGATGGAACCCCTCCATACAAAAAAAAAAGTGAGAGAAAAAGAAAAGAAGAATGAAAAAGAAAAAAAATGAAAAAGTTTTGAAATAAAGTTGTGAAAGTGCAAAAGAAATGGGGTGTCCGATATTCCATGGAAAGTAAATAATGGTGTGACTTTTGAGCATGAATGAAAATGTTGAAGAAAAGGGAAGAAAGTGTTTTTCATACCACATTTCATAAGGATAGCAGCCTCTGAGCCTAAATGACCATACATTTACACTCAGCCCCATTACAAGCCTTGAAAAGACTTTTTTTATCTTGAGTGAGCTGAAACAAGTGTTGATTGGAAAATAAGGGCAAACCTATGGGTAAAGTCATGCATATGTTCATCTTTATGAGTGTGAGAGTTTCATGTGATTTCGGAACTATAAAATGTTGAACCATTGTGTATGAATATGGAATCATTCTTTGTGTGAGGGCATTTGAGTACCTTTGTTGAGCTTGAACTTGCATTTGAAGCAAGTATACTGAACTTGAGAGTCTTTGATAATGGTGAGTCACAACTTGAGTCTTTGAGTGCACAATTGATCTTTGGAGTAAGTTAAGTCTTGTTGTGTGTATTCATGATTGAGTCTCATGTAGCACTGTTTGAGACATCCGTTTTAAACTACTGAACTTGAGTTTTACTTGAGAACAAGCAAAAGTTTAAGTGAGGGGTGTTGATGAGTCCGAGATTTGGACTCATTTAGGGCTTTATTTATAATGATTTAGTGTCCTCAAATGCTTATTTGATGCTAATAACTGATGTAAAATCCTTGATTTCCAGGTATTTGGATTGAGGAACAAAGCAAGGACACTAATTTGCAAAAAGGAATTAAGCGAGCTGAAAGAAAGAAGAACAGAGAGCCTGGTGATTGCCAAGTCCATTTGGTGAGTCGTGGAGTGGCCATTTGACCGCCTAAAGTTCCAGTGTGCCAAGCCCTGAAGGAGAAAATCAAGTTGGCGAGAGAAATGAGTAGTCGGCGGATTGCCGAGTGATTTCGCGATGCAGAGTTAGATCGCCCAAAGTTACAAACCTGGAGGATGTTGAAGGCCAAGGCAAAAAGGTGATGGAATTGACCAAAGGGCAGATTGCCGAGTTGATCGGCGAGCCCGACTTAATGCACCGAATGGCCCTTCGCAGCATATTTTTGACGACTATAAATACGTTTTTGAACATTTAGTTTAGCATCTTGGATCCTTTAATCTATCTTTTATCATACTTTCAGGTTTGAACTCTGACTATTAAGACAAGTTTTTCCTTAAGATTTGAAGAATTAAAGTTTTTCACTTTTGAGAAATTGGAATTGGGTCTTTGAGATTCTTCAATTTGGACCTTTGTAAAGACGAAATCAATCTTACCCAGTTGATGGAAACTCAATTTGGTAACGATTTTTATATTTTTATGATGTTTAGCTAAAACACCAATTCTTGGGGTGTGATTATGGGCTGGTTTAGTTTTTGGGTATTGCTAATTGTTAGTTTAAATGTTGTTTAGGTGTGATTTCAAACAGTAATTGTGGTTTAAATTAAATAATTATAGTTGCAAATGCAGTTATACCTTGATGTTTTTTTCTTTCTCGAGAGAGATGTTTTAAAACCAAGATTATTGGTTGATGGTTTGTGGGTATTGGGTTGTCATGGGTTCAGCTCGAGAGAGTGAATCCTAAACCTTTTTTCACACATTCAGCTCGAGAGAGTGAATGGACTAAGGCGTAGGTTGTTCTTATTTTGCATGATTGTCGATGTTATTTGACATTCGTGTCACCTCCTGATTTGAATTATGTTTTTATTTGATAATGTCTACTCCTATGACTGAATTGAGCATATTCGTACTTTCCTATTGAATCTTAAACACGTACCACTCCCTGTGGGATTCGACCCCAACTCATTTAGTTGGGTTATATACTGACTAATGATCGTTGACGCTTAGAAATGGATGAAGTGTCTTTGAAACGTTATTAATCATCGATAGTACTAATAGAGAGTGTGGCTGTGAAGGATAGTATCACTTATGAAGAGGTGCCATTCAAGATTCTTGACAGGTTTGTAAATTTAGAAAAAAGGAAGTCATTTCAGTAAAGGTTTTGTGGAAGAGCCAGTCAGTGGAGGGAGCTACTTGGGAAGAAGAAGCAGCCATGATGGCCAAGTACCTTAATCTCTTTCCTTCCGATTCCATTTCAGCTTGAGGTAAAAGTTCCTCTACAGTCTCTCAGTTTACTCTTATGTAATTCAGTGTCAGTATCTTGTTCCCTCAGTTATCCTTAAATTTTAGCCTTTTTGCATGTTTATGGAACTCAACTCAGTCATTTGTCAATTTCTAGTACTTAGTGGTAGGGATTGTAGCTCATTCCCTCCATACTCAGCTCACCTCATATTAAAAAGATGAAAATTTTAGGTTTTTAGAAAGTCTAGTGCCAACACTGATGACACCATACACTGGCTGTAAATGGGACGACGGTCCATAGGTGGGCATCGTGGATGATGAGTTAAGTTCTCTAACAACGTAAAGTCCAATAGCTTATGACGACTCATAACGACGGTCTGTCGATGGACCCATGGTCCATAGGTGGGATCCTGTCATTGGGTTCCAACATTTAAGAGTCTCTGATCCCACCCACGGCCGACTAGTACGGTCCATGGTTGGACCTACGGACCGTAGGTCTGGCCGTTGGTGAGGATCAGCATTAATTTGAAAAGAAAGGGCTTTTGGGTTAACTTCAAAGGTCATATCTTTTAGCAGAAAATGAATTAAGTGGATCATAACCCATCAAATTAAAGATAATTGAATCATCTTTCCAATGCCACTAACTTTGCTAAAATCCAAGCTCAGAGTAAAAAGTTATGCTCATTTTAGTGAAGCTTTGTTGAGTAGAGCATGAACCACGACCCAGTCGACTCTTAGTAGTTCAAACGACGGCCCGTCAATCCTGTAGTAGATGGCATTTCGTCTGTTTTAAGTCAGGGTCGTTATGGTTTTTTCCCTATGCATTGGATACTTAAACTACGTTGTTTGATGCTTAAACTATGTCGTTTTACTCAATCTAAGCCTAATAACTTAGTCTGACATACCCAACACCCTCATTCTCCAAAAATCATCCAACTTAGAGCGAAAAGAAGAGAAAGAGGCGACCAACTCTTCCAAGAACAGGCAGAAGCATTCTTTGAAGTTCAGCCTCGAAATCCAAAGGATTTCTCCATAGATTTCGTCACCAGGTATGTGGGATTTCACTAGGGTTCCTTTCATCCACTAGGTCCCTATAATTCAGTTAGTTCCTTGATTCCACATAACTTGTTTAGACCTAGGGTTTGTAAAACCTTGTGAATTTTTTGTGATTTCAGTTGCTATAGAATCCAAAGTCTCAATAACATATTTTCTTGGAAACATTCCTTAATTCCTTGTATAAAACTCAGAATCCTTGTTTGTGCAAATTCTCTTAGTTCATGAATTATACTTGCTAGGCCAGTTAAATAGAAAATCATGCTCCAGATTTCGAATGTCACATTCTCAGTATACAAATATTGCATTTTCAGTTGGCATGTCAGTATTTAGAGCTATTCAATATTTAGTGTATTTTAGCTTCATATGTATTCGATTGGGAGTAGACTTAGCACCGAGTTGGACTAGGGTTCAGCATACCCTTATAGTCCCAGAACTATGTGCCCACGTAGTATTATAAGTCCCCTCTGTTGGGCATCAGTTTATTGATCACTCCACAATCATGTCTTTATACCCCTGACAAGGTATATTGGGTCCTTTCGATGGGGTGTATACATCGGACTTCACGTTTAGCTCACATGGTTTATATTGGTTAATAGCAGCTCTCACAGTTAGACTCTCATTGCACTGACTAGGTTTTCAACATTTATATCAGTATACAGTTCATCATGTTATCTTCATGATTAGTACTTGGTCACTACATTAAGTTTAGGCTTTTTCAGTTCTATCTGAGTATCTATATCTATTCTCAGATTACATCATTGCTCAGTTGTGTATTGTTCAACTTCTATATTTTTTATTCAGCTTAGTATATATATCCTGCATGCTCAGTACATTCCAAGTATTGACACATACTTTGCGCTACATCGTTTCATGATGTAGGTTCAGGTAATCAGCATCCAGATCACGCTTAGATCGATTCTCGGTCCGCATTTAGCAGCTTTAGTGGTGAGTCCTCATATTCAGAGGACAATAGACATGCTTTCATTTTAGTCATTATTTTTAGTTTCAGTTTTGTTAGAGTTAGCTAGGGGCCATGTCCCAGCAGCTCAACTCAGTTAGAGGCCTTTCAGACATATTAGTAGATTCAACTTTAGTTGTTAAATGGTATTTTCAGTTACCACTAAACTCCTGTTATGTTTTATTATGATTATTCAGACTAGTTGAACTTTTTCCTCTTCAGATATTTATTGATTTAGTTTCTGCTTAGTTCATGTTTACTTAGATATATTCAGTATTTTCATGATATGCCAGATTCAGGGTTAACATGGGGTCACTCGTGATCGTAGGTCTCGTGTTACGTCAAGGGGGTAGCCTCGGGGCGTGACAGAGTACATAAAAAAATAAAAGATATTGGAATAAATCTCTATTCCATCAAACCAAACATAGAAATAGTCGCCATATCTAAATAGGAGCAATTTGATTCGCTTAATTTCTAACTATAAAAACATACAATAATTAAAAAACTTTCATTGTTTTGATTATATTATTTATAATTATAAGATCTTATAAGAAAAATATTGGGTTCATCTAAATACAATAATGCATAAGCTTCGCTCCTGTTTATGGAAAAAGTAGAGTGGTATGCCCCTGCGTGAATGAAAATTGTTTGTATGTGATATTAATGGAAACTGCTATACTAAGTGTATAGTTTGTAAGGTAGAGTATGTAATTGGTATTTAAATAGGTTTGCATGTAATGTTAATGGAAACTGCTTCACTAACTTATTCATTAAGTGTATAAATTTCATATATAAATTGATAACAAATGATGAACTAAACTTAATCAATTTGAATATGATTTTATACACTTGGAGGAAGGGTTATCAGTCTTTTTTAAGAATAGATTCCAAACATTTTACCAACATAATTTTTTTTTTGCATATTTTAATACCTAGTGGATCTAGTAGTATAATTCACAAATTTTGTCTTGTATGTAATTTGAATGAAAATTGCTTTACAAATTAGAACTATCAGACACATGGGCTCAATAAAAGTATGTATTAGCTTCTTGATAGGCCCTTTGCTTGGGTAAAATAATTAAACCATGCAGTCTGAGAAACTATGTTAAAATTCTTGTGTATTTCGATTCTTATGTAGTTGGACTACCTCTAAGGATATTGACTTGCTTGATCTATGACTGGGCGAACCACCGCCAGGTCAGTTAAACTAGATCTGACTGTACCTCAATCTCAGAACCAAGTCGAGAAACCATACTAAAATTCTTCTATAGTTAAATAAAGCTTAGATCCGTTCATGGTCTATATAAAAGAGAAGTTAGTTATCCGGCATAGATATAAGGTTTTTAGCCCGAAATTGAGTTTGATAAGTAGGGCGCTTGATACCCGGTTAGAACTATCAGACAACTGCTTATGCTAGAAAACCTAGCATGCAAACATATAATTATCCCACCATCCTCTTAGTTGATCGATAAATCCTGCAATAATCATCTTGCAAATGGTCTTGTCAGTGTTACTAACACTTTTGCAGCTAGTAGCATACATAAACATCCCATGAACCATAATCGTCAATTGCCTATCAGTTAGCCCATCGAGATTCCATTCATAAATCTCACTTCCACTATAAGAAGTGTTAGTTTGATTCCAATCTCTTTCCTCTATTAAAACATCTTGAGGAGTAGGCCTGGGATAGTAATATGTTTGCATGCTAGGTTTTCTAGCATAAGCAGTATTACCACTATTCTTTTTTGGATACCCATGAAGTTTATTAACTTCCAGTTCCATTTGAGTTTTGAAATCAAAAGTGGCTTCCATCTCATCTGCAAAATCTTCAGCGAGACTTATCGGTTTCGCACTTGCACCAAATTGAGAAAACTTTTTATCAAGAAGATT
>JAJOON010022623.1:0-18654 GCA_029582645.1 Solanum megistacrolobum | reverse complement strand
CCCCCCCCCCCCCCTCTTTACTTACTTGTCTCTGAAATAACTTGACTAAACATATATAATAGTGAGTTAAGTTTAAGTCTAAACCATATTCCTCGTGGGATCGACCCCAACCTACAAGCTGGGTTTTTTACTTGATAACGATCACTTATAGTTCTTTAGGGAAGTGTAATTTGAGCGTATCAAATTTTGGCGCCGATTCCAGGGAATAAGGCTTTTAGATTAAGTTTAACTACTTTACTACATTATTGAACTTTAGTCAATTATTTTCTAATTTCATGTTTTCTTTTGTCTTTGTTTCCCTGAGGTTTCTACTCTAGTGTATGCCAAGTACACGAAGTCGAGGCGAACCATTAACCCCATACGATCCAGAGTTGAGCAACACTTTGAGAAAGATGAATAATCAAGGGTTCTGAAATAATCCAATGATAGATGAGCCTGAGGAACAAGTGAATAATGAGAATGCTCAGGTTCAGGGTGATAATCTACTTGGAGATGCATTGAGGGTGCATGATCCACCTAAACCAAGACTACGTGATAATTACAGGGTCGAATTCAACACTGTCGAATCTGAAGGACCCATTGTTCTCCCTTCTCTACCTCTAGGGAATACATTAGTGGTGACTAGCACTTTTATGCATATGCTTACAACGAGGGGTTTATTTTCTGGTATGGCTCCGGAAGATCCACATGGGCACATGGCCAAGATGAGGAGTGTTTGGAAGAGCTGTGTGGGGCAACCAGAGTTAGATATGAACGTCATAGGGTTGAGAGTATTCCCTCTATCATTGACCGGTGATTCTGCGGTATGGTTTTGTGAGCTTTCGCACAACTCGATTCACATATGGGACCAATTGCATAAGGTGTTTATGGCAAAGTACTTTCTGTTGTCTAAGAAGCTGAACCACAAAGATAAACTCAAAAACTTCGTGGCACTACCTGGAGAGTTTGTAAGTAGTTCGTGGGACAAGTTCATCGCATTCATAAGAAGTGTTCTGAACCACCGCATTGATGATATCGCTGAAAAAGTATTTCTACAGAGGTCAGGATGACAATGGAAAGGTTGTGCTTGATACTATCGCGGGAGGATCATATGGTGAGTGCACTTTTAAGAAGATCGTTGAGAAACTGGACAAGATTTCCAGAAACAATAAAGCATGGAGCACTCAAAAATCAGAAAATGGAAGAATCACATTTGTAGTTCAAGTTGCACCTAGTCAATCTGCTGATGACATTCGTGAGGAGATGGCTCAGATAAGGACAAAAAATAGGTTGGTGTTTCAGCATGTAAGTGGAGGTCCTGAAAAGGTAAATGCGTTAAACTATTTGACTAGGACTCCACCACCACCGGGTGGGGAATGATACTATGAGGAGGATGCTTACTTGGTGAATGATCAAACAAGGGGTTTTCGAGCTAACGCCCAAGGTTCAAATTTGGATAATTGGCCCCAAGGTCAAGGAAATCAAGGTCGTAACTATGGTAACTACAATCAAGAGGGTCTATATGTCCAAGATGGGAACTACCATCGCGACAATAACTACAACCGGAACAACTATGGCAACAGAATGAGAAAGTTAGGACTTATGTTCCACCTGCAAATCAGGAATCTGGTAATAGGGAAGCTGGAGGTAGTATGTCACGGATTGAGAATATGATGCAGAAGATGATGAAGAGGTTTGACTCGACTAATGAGAATGTGAAAGATATGCGAAACTACTTGTCTGGAATCGGTCAAAAAGTTGATGCCCATGCAGTGTCGATAAAGCAACTTGAGTAGCAGTTTAATCAGTTGTCCACTATAGTAAACCCACGTCAGCGTGGCACACTTCCTAGCAACACCATCCAGAATCCGAAGAATGATAGGCATTGTATGGCAGTCACTACTCGAGGGGGTAAACAAACCATTGATCCACCTATGGCGTCTGAGGTTGAAATTGTGGTGGAAAAAGAAAATTATGAGATTGAGGTTGATGGAGAGTCCAAGAATGCTACAGAGAAGGAAGCGGAGATAACCCAAAAAGTTGTCCCCATGCTTAGACCTCCACCTCCATTCCCACAGAGGTTGGTAGAGAAGAAAATTGAAGGGAAATACTGCAGGTTTATTACTAAGTTGAAATAGCTTTCCATCAATGTTCCGTTGATAGAGGCTTTGGAGAAAATGCCCAGGTATGCAAAATTTATGAAAGATTTGGTGACTAAAAAAAGGGCCGTCAGTTTTGAAGATGATGATAGGTTGCAACATTGCAGTGCAATTGCTACTAGGTTGCTTGTGCAGAAGAAAGAGGATACTGGTGCTTTCACTATTCCTTGTACCATTGGGTTAGTGCATTTTGCGAAGGCGTTGTGTGATTTGGATGCTAGTAGTAATCTGATGCCATTGTCTATTTACAAGAAGTTGGGTTTAGGAGCTCCATAACCGATTGCAATGTGATTACTCATGGCTGATAGAACTGTGAAGAGGCTCATTGGTGTTCTCCAAGATGTACTTGTGAAAATGGAGCCGTTTATTTTTTCGGTGAATTTTGTGATACTTGATTTTGAGGTTCCTATCATCCTAGGGAGACCATTCCTTACTACTGGGTGCGCCTTGGTCGATATGGAGAAAGGGCAGATGAAGTTTCGATTGAATAGTGATGAGGTAACTTTTAATATCTGTAGGTCCATGAAGCAGTAAAGCGATCTCAAGTCAGTGTCAATGGTGAATCATATTGTGGAGCGAGATTCTGATGTGTCTATTGAAGAGCGGTTGGGTGTTGATGCACTAGCAGCGATTATGATGAATTTTGAGGGTGATAGTATTGAAGACTATGATGAGTTAGTTGCCTCACTTAATAGGTTCAAATTCCGTTCCAAACCAATGAAATTGGAGTTAGGTATGAAGAATTGCGACTCTCAACACGCAAAACCTTCTGTTGAAGAGGCTCCAAAATTGGAGCTTAAGGCTCTGCCATTATATTTGAGTTATGTATTCTTGGGGAGAGATGGTACTTTATCGATCGTCATTACGGCCGATTTGAATGAGGAACAAGTTGAGGCATTGGTTTTTGTGTTGAAGAGGTTCAAGCGGGCTATATGGTGGACTATTGCGGATATTATTGAGATTCCTCCTAGCATTTGTTCTCATAAAATGCAACTCATGCCGGATCACAAGCCTAGTATTGAGCACTTAAGGAGACTAAATATGCATATGCAAGAGGTAGTGAAAAAGGAAATCATCAAGTGGTTGGATGTTGGAGTCATTTATCCCATTGCAGATAGTAGTTGGGTTTGTCCTGTTCAATTTGTGCCCAAGAAAGGTGGGATTACTGTGGTACCTAATGCAAAAAACAAGCTTTTTCTGATGCGGCCAGTTACTGGATGGAGAGTATGCATGGATTATCGAAAATTAAATTCTAGGACAGAAAAAGACCACTTCCCTATGTTATTCATGGATTAGATGTTGAACCGCTTTGCTGGTAAGGGTTGGCATTGATTTATTGATGGTTATTCGGGCTACAATCAGATTTACATAGCTCCGAAAGACCAAGATAAGACCACCTTCACATTCCCTTATGGGACTTTCGCCTTTAAACGGATGCCATTTGGGTTGTGTAATACTCCAGCGACCTTCCAGCGTTGCATGATGTCGATATTTTTTGATATGGTGGAAGATACTATTGAGGTATTTATGGATGATTTCTCTGTAGTATGTGACTCATTTGATGGTTGTTTGGATCATTTGGCCGAGGTACTTAAACAGTGTGAAGAGTGCAATCTCGTGCTCAATTGGGAAAAGCCCCCCTTCATGGTGAAAGAGGGGATAGTTCTGGGTCATCGGATTTCTGAGAAGGGTATTGAGATTGATAGAGCGAAAGTCGAGGTACTAGAAAAGCTTCCACTACCTATCTCTGTTAAAGGTGTTTGAAGTTTTCTTGGGCATGGAGGCTTTTATAGGAGGTTTATCAAAGATTTCTGCAAAATTGCACACCCATTGTGCAAATTGCTTGAAAAAGAGTGTAAGTTTGATTTTAATGATGCTTGTCTGAGAGCATTTGGAGAGTTGAAAGCAAAGCTAGTTTTAGCACCTATCATTATTTCACCAAAATTGGGGGCAATCGTTTGAAGATATGTGTGATGCGAGTAGAGTGGCGCTTGGTATGGTATTAGGACAGAGGCGAGAGAAGATTCTTCATCCTATTTACTATGCGAGCAAATATCTAAATGTGGCTCAAAAGAACTATACAGTGATTGAATAGGAACTCATTGCTGTGGTTTTCACATTCGAGAAATTTCGATCCTACTTGCTTGTACTAAGGTCATAGTGCATACTGACCATTCTGCATTGAGGTATCTGATGGCTAAAGAGGATGCAAAGCCGAGATTGATTAGATGAGTATTGTTGCTGCAAGAGTTCGATTTTTCGGTGAAAGACAGAAAAGGGACAGAAAATCAAGTGGCCGATCATTTGTCCAAATTAGAGGAGAAAGTTATGCTCAAGCTAAGAAATTGGGCTGAAATTAATGATGATTTTCCAGACGAATAGGTATTGGTTGCTTCTTATGATCTGATTACTTGGTTCGCAGACTTTGCTAACTACTTGGCAAGTGATCTGGTTCCATCAGATTTGTCTTTTCACCAAAGGAAAAAGTTTATCTATGATGTGAAGAAGTTCTTTGGGATGAGCCTCATTTGTTCCGTATTTGTGCTGATGGTATTGTTCGGCGTTGTGTTCCCGAGGTTGAGATGATGAGTATAATAGAGGCGTGTCATTGTTCGCTTGTTGTTGGGTATCATAGTGGTATTCGAACTACACATAAAATTTTGCAGTGTGGGTATTACTGGCCTACCATCCACCAAGATTCTCATGATTTCGCCAAGTCTTGTGATCGTTGCCAAAGAAAAGAAGGAATTTCAAAGAGGCAAGAGCTACCTATGAATCTGATCTTGGTGATTGAGTTTTTTTATGTATGGGCCTTGATTTTATGGGTCCATTTATGAGTTCACATGGGGTGAAGTATATTCTTCTTGCGGTTGATTATGTGTCGAAATGGATGGAAGCAATTGCGCTTTCAAACAATGAAGGTAAAAGTGTCACCGCATTCCTAAAACAGAATATCTTCTCTAGATTTGGTACACCTAGGGAGATTATCAGCGATGAAGGTTCCCACTTTTCTAATAAGTTGTTCAAGGTGTTGCTAGAGAAATATGGAGTCCGTCACAATGTAGCCACTCCTTACCATCTGCAGTCTAGTGGGCAAGTTGAAGTGTACAACAGAGAGATAAAACAAATCCTTGCTAAGACTGTGAATGCAAATAGAACTGATTGGTCAAGGAGGCTTGATGATGCTCTATAGGCCTATCGCACCGCATTCAAGACTCCCATAGGTATGTCCCCCTACCAACTTGTATATGGAAAGTCTTGCTATTTGCCGGTAGAGCTAGAGCATAAGACTATGTGGGCGCTAAAGAAGTTGAATTTGGATTGGGGAGCCGCATCAAGTCAAAGAGTGAATGACATGAATGAGCTTGATGAGTTTTGCCTAAAAGCTTATGAAAGTTCAGCCTTGTACAAGGAGAAGATGAAGAAGTATCATGATCAAAAGATTGAAAAGCGTGAATTTGCCGTGGGTGATCAGGTGCTTCTATTCAACTCAAGGTTACGCTTGTTTCTTCGCAAGATTAAGTCCAAGTGTACCGAGCCATTCATAGTCACTCAAGTGTTCCCACATGGAGTGGTCGAGCTCGAGAACAAGGAGGGACAAGGTGCAAAGTGAACGGGGCAAAGGATCAAGGTCTACATGAGGAAAGAGGAGAGTGTGAAAGAAGTGATTGAGGCCTATTATCTTGATGAAGTCTGAGTAATCAAGGGGTTGCATCGTGTCACGATGTTAAATAAAGTGCTACTTGGGAGGCAACCCAAGATGTACAATCTAGCCAACCATAGGTTTTTCTTTTCGATTTAGGAGTTTTCTTCTTTTATTTTATTTGTTGTAACTCTTTAGATAGGTGTTTTATTTTTGTATTAGTGTTGGCTAGATATAGAATAGGGTCCATGTCTAAAAAGTGTCAAGAAACTGTAAAAATAAAGTCCTAATGGTTGCTACGTGTGCAGGGGTGAAAGGAAAAATCAGCAGAAAAATAACTGTGCAGAGGTCTACGGAGCCCATCGACAGTATGTGGGTCCTTCTATGGACCGTGAATGGTGTCCATAGACCCCAGGTAACTATTCTAAAATTCTAAGTATCAGAGTGACCTACGGACTGGACCTACAGTCTGTAGGTTGACCCACAGACCATAGATAAGGTCTTGTGGGTCTAACCTAGGGTTACTAGAGACCCGACCCAGACCCCTTTTAATAAAAATCCCCTCATATTAAATTCAACCCCCACTACCCAAATTCCCTCCTAAATGTTTCTAACCCCTCCAAATTGTATATGTCCCCATACCAACTTGTATATGTAAAGTCTTGCCATTTGCCGGTAGAGCTAGAGCATAAGATTATGTGGGCGCTAAAGAAGTTGAATTTGGATTGGGGAGCCGCATCAAGTCAAAGAGTGAATGACATGAATGAGCTTGATGAGTTTCGCCCATAAGCTTATGAAATTTCAGCCTTGTACAAGGAGAATATAAAGAAGTATCATGATCAAAAGATTGAAAAGCGTGAATTTGCCGTGGGTGATCAGGTGCTTCTATTCAACTCAAGGTTACGCTTGTTTCTTCGCAAGCTTAAGTCCAAGTGTACCTGGCCATTTATAGTCACTCATGTGTTCCCACATGGAGCGGTCAAGCTCGAGAACAAGGAGGGAATAAGGTTCAAGGTGAACGGGCAAAGGAACAAGGTCTACATGGGGAAAGAGGAGAGTGTGCAAGAAGTGATTGAGGCCTATTATCTTGATGAAGTCTGAGTAATCAAGGGGTTGCATCGTGTCGTGATGTTAAATAATGCGCTACTTGGGAGGTAACCCAAGATGTACAATCTAGCCAACCATAGGTTTTTCTTTTCGATTTAGGAGTTTTCTTCTTTTATTTTATTTGTTGTAACTCTTTAGATTAGGTGTTTTATTTTTGTATTAGTGTTGGCTAGATATAGAATAGGGTCCGTGTCTAAAATGTGTCAAGAAAATGTAAAAATAAAGTCCTAATGTTTCCTACGTGTGCAAGGGCAAAAAGCAAAATCAGTAGAAAAACAAATGTGCAGAGGTCTACGAACCCAATCGACGGTATGTGGGTCCTTCCACAGACCGTGAATGGCGTCCGTAGACCCCAGGTAACTCTTCTAAAATTTTAAGTGTTAGAGTGACCTACGGACCGAACCTACGGTCTATAGGTCAATCCACAAACCGTAGATAGGGTCTCGTGGGTCTAACCTAGGGTTACTGGAGACCCGACCCAGACCCCTTTTAATAAAAACCCCCTCATATTAAATTCATCCCCCACTACCCAAATTCCCTCCTAAATGTTTCTAACCCCTCCAAATTGTATATGTCCCCCTACCAACTTGTATATGGAAAGTCTTGCCATTTGCCGGTAGAGCTAGAGCATAAGGCTTTGTAGGCGCTAAAGAAGTTGAATTTGGATTGGGGCGCCGCATCTAGTCAAAGAGTGAATGACTTGAATGAACTTGATGAGTTTCACCTAAAAGCTTATGAAAGTTCAACCTTGTACAAGGAGAAGATGAAGAAGTATCATGATTAAAAGATTGAAAAGCATGAATTTGTCGTGGGTGATCTGGTGCTTCTATTCACCTCAAGGTTGCGTTTGTTTCCTGGCAAGCTCAAGTCCAAGTGGACCGGGTCATTCATAGTCACTTAAGTGTTCCCACATGGAGCGGTCGAGCTCGAGAACAAGGAGGAAACAAGGTTCAAGGTGAACGGGCGAAGGATCAAGGTCAACATGGGGAAAGAGGAGAGTGTGCAAGAAGTGATTGAGGCCTATTATCTTGATGAAGTCCGAGTAATCAAAGCGCTTGCGTCGTGCCGCGACGTTAAATCAAGCGCTGCTTGGGAGGCAACACAAGATCTACAATCTAGCCGACCATAAGTTTTCCTTTTCTATTTAGGAGTTTTCTTCTATTATTTTAATTGATGTAACTCTTTATATATGTGTTTTATTTTTGTATTAGTGTTGACTAGATATAGAATAGGGTCCGTGTCTAAAAGTGTCTAGAAAATGTAAAAATAAAGTCCTAATGGTTGCTACGTGTGCAGGTGTGAAAGGCAAAATCTATAGAAAAACAACTGTGCAGAGGTCTACAGACCCCATCGACAGTCCGTGGGTCCTTCCACGGATCGTGAATGACGTCCGTAGACCCCCAGGTAAGTCTTCTAAATTTCAAAGTGTCAGAGTGACCTACGGTCCATAGGTCGACCCACGGAACATAGACGGGATCTTGTGGGTCCAACCTAGGGTTACTGGAGACCCGACCTAAACCCCTTTTAATAAAAAACCCCTCATTTTAAATTCATCCCCTACTACCCAAATTCCCTCCTAACCGTTTCTAACCCCTCCAAATCCCAAAACTCCCATATTAATTCCCCATATCTCTCTCAAATCCCACCAAACACTCTCTTCTTCCATAATTCTCTTTTTTCTCTCCCAAAATCACTCCATTTCCCCTTCACAAAGAGTTCTCGATCCGGGTTCGGTGTCAAAGGCTTGTCAGAGGGTCTAAGGAGTCTATTGCATCACACAATCACCCACTTACATTACTTGTAAGGTAAACGACTTCACCCTGACTTTGAATTCAATGTTCATGGTTGTATTATGAAGTCCCGAAGTGGATCTTGACCTTGGGTGGTAACCTTTGTGTGTAAACAATGATTTGTATGCTAAAAACACCCTTGGGACGATATAATGTGATTGTGTTCTTCTTTTTAATCAAATAACTCAGGGTAAATGGCCTAAATGACAGTTTTGACCTAGGGTTTCTAGTTTCAGTATGTTAATAAACCATATTGTATGTTAAAGGAACCCTAAGGTTGATGAACTACCATATATTGTGTTGAAATGCATAATTAGACTTAGGTTGTTTAATTGATTGGTGGAAATAATGAGTATAATAAGAAGTATGTCTGAAACCTAGCACAGACCTGACCCACGAGACCCCGTCCATGGACCGTAGGTCAACCTACGAACTGTAGATCAGGTTCGTGGGTCTGTTGCACATGAAATAATCACTAAGTGTGGAACCACGGAGGTGGACTATGGTCCATCATTCCATCGACGAACCGTTCTGTACATTCGTGGTTCACATCAGAGACCCAACTTCTGGGAATTCTGACCTATGGACCGTAAGTCCATCCACGGAACGTAGGTGGGCAGTTCAGCTACTGTCCAGAAAGTTTTTCAATTTTGGTTTTGGTTCATTGATTGTTCTAAAAATTTTCCGAGTATGTTATTTGCTTATTTTGGTACTAACTAAGCTTCTATATGTACTATGGCCCCCAAGCAAGCTTCGACTTACGCCGCGAAGGGCAAATCAAAATTTGTGGCACCTTCATTGCGACTGATCGATAAGGACTGTGACTATGTTCCTCCCAACACCCAAACTTCCCCTACTACCCCTTGCACTACGAGGCACCGAGCTCAGCTGGTGATTCCCGACGTGGTCACTGCCCCCTCCCCCCCCCCCGATTTAATGAGGGGGCCACACTGATCGGTTCACTGGCTGGCTCTAAGTTCTCCTCCAACTCCAGCTCCGTCTCTGGCTCCAATTCTAATGGTGTCACCTCCTCATCCTCCGAGGCTTCTAGTGCAGGTAACATCCCAGTGCCCCTAAATATCGATCCTGCACCAGTTCCTGGGGATCCCATTAGATAGTGTGTACGTGGCCAGTATCAGATATACAGGGATGCCTGCATTCTGACTAAGAAGGAAAGAATGGCTCGACTAGTCACCGAGGAGCGCAAGGTTCTCACAGGCAGCCTCCATACCGCGCCCAACATCCATCAGCTCTTCCAGAGGCATAGGTGTGAATAGATGGCCCGTAGCCCAGGGTCCTTCAATGAAGAGATAGTTAAGGAGTTTTATGATTCCTACGGTGCCACCCTCAGATGATCGATTGATAGACGGGCCAAGCCCGCCGCCCAGCCTCCACTCACAGCTACATTAGTGCGGAGGTTTTCAGTTAACATATCAGAGACCACTCACCGCAGGTTCCTCTATGGTCCAGGCCATACTCGGCCTATCAACATGACCGAGTTTGACTATCGCATGGACATTATTTGGAGTGGGGCATTTCAGTGGAATGCCAAGCAGCGGGAGTCTCTTTTATGTTGCTTAGCCCATCAACTTGCTACAGACGGAGAGTGTGCCGAGTGGTTCAACACCCCAAGCTTGGGTATCAAGAAGGCCACCCTGACATTCGTGAACAAATTCTTCTAATTGTTGGAGCAGAATCGGGTGTCTCCTACTCAGGCAGATAATGTGCTCACATGGGACCGCACAGTTATGGTTGCAGCCTTAGTTGTTGGGTTGGAGGTAGACTTTGCCCGCATGCTAATTGCGGAGATACACGAGAGGGCCTTCAAGGCCACCACTACCTTACCCTTCCCATGCCTCATTTTACAGCTGTGCAGGGATGCTGGAGTACCAGTTTGTCACTGTGAAAGGTTGCTTAAGATGACCAAGACTCTAGATATCGGCTCGATTAGGGATGAGGCCAATGTAGTTGCACCTCGCAAAGAGCCGCAGGTTGAGGTTCCACCATTGGGAGCGTACTTGGTATCAGATGCAAGGTGAGGAGCCTTCCCCTTTAGCCACTACTGAGGATGCCCCGACTTCCCCATCTCCGGCTCCCAGTCAGGCCCCGAGCTCCTCCAGAGTCACTCCCTCTACAGGGTCTATTGTTGTGCCTTTAGCTCGTGTCCAGAAGTTGGAGGTCCACATGGCTACCCTGCTTGAGCATGTGAGGCCTTGGATGCAGTGCATGATTAAGGAGTCTGAGGCTAGGATTGAGCAGCGGATGGAACACATGATGGATCAGAAGTTCCAGGCCGTTCAGAAGCGCCTGGATGCATTCGAGTTAAGAGTCCTAGAGCGACTAACCCCCACCACTAATGTTTCTGATAGAGTTAGTTAGTCTTCGGGTTGATCTTGATACCCTCCTAGCTCCACCAAAGACTTAGCCTGAGTCTACCCCCTCGACACCGGTTGATAATACGGTGTTGGATACATTATTCAGAGATGAGATACCACCGCTTACTTCTTCTCGTCATGCTAGGAAGCGCCCCCGCTCTAGTCAGACTTCTGATGACACTGAGGCTGGGAGAGCTCGTAAGAGGGAGCGCTAGGAGCTTGAGGCAGCCCGGAGCACATCCATAGTTGATGAGGAGATGCGCCAGCAGCGGGCTAGAGAGGTAGGTGTTGGTGCCACTAGCAGCGTGAGCACTACTGATGGTGCGGTGAGAGTTGACGCAAGCACTACTGATGGTGCAGCGAGAGGGGATGTTAATACTAGTGAGGGTGTTGAGATGGTAGATGCGGGCACTACTGATGGTGACCAAAGTGTTGATCCAGCAGGCTCCGGGAAACCGGACCCACCCGTTTGTTGAGAGGTCTATGGCGTTATGCGCCATAGGTTTGCTTCACCCAATCTTTTATTCTTTACTTTTTGTGCATTGGGGACAATTGCACTCTATTTTTTGGGGGGTGGGGTAAATGGATTGTGAGTGATAGGGTGAAGTCTAAGTAACCCAACTCATAATCCTCTCTTGGGCTTTTCTTGCCTATGTTCTTTTCCCCCAAGAAACTGTTTAAATTTTGGTTGAACCGGCATGTTTAGGAATGTATGTGTAGGAGTAAGTACAAAAATGAAAGCATGATGGCATAAAAAAAGCATGAAAAAAAATTATCCATGTCCAAAATATTGAAATGTGCTAGATCGATAGTCTTGATGAGTTGAATATGTTGGATCTCAATGTGACATGATAAGGAACTGATTTGACCTCTTGACTTAACCTAAAACTTGAATTGGGTAATCTGATAATCTAATAATGAAACAATGTGCCAAGAGTGTGTGAGGAAAGTTGAATGTTCAAACAGTTATGCCAATCTAGAACTTGCCCCGTTGGTCCTGCTAAGGTGATCTAGGCTACATGTTGGGAAATGATCATAGGCCCTTGTTCAAATTAGTCCACTTAAGCCTAAAAGGATTCAACCAAATAAAATCAATGTTCTCTTTGATCCAAATGTTTGAGTATTAAATAGACCAATTATTTTGATACACCTAACTCACCTTCCCTAAAATCATTATCTTGGCCCCGGTCCCTCCTTGGACATGTGCACTTTGACTTAGGCCAAAAGCCTAAGTTGAGGGTGGCTAAGTAAAAAAATTACCTTGATCTTGGCCATGGTCTGACATCGGATATTGTGCACCTCAACTAATGTAAAGTCCATAAAGGGTGGCTATGAAAGAGGAAACCGAAAGAAAAAACGGTATGAAAAGAGTTTTGTGTTGAAAAGAGAAAAACAAAAGATAGAAGAGGGTGTGACTTTGTGCAAAAGAAGCAAAATGATGATATATAAAAGTGCTGAAAAAAATAAAGAAAAATAAAGTGAAAGAAAAAGAAGAAAGTGAAAAATAAGAACCACAAAGTCAAAAGTCACATCCATGTTGAAAAGAGTCGAGGGAAAGAATGTAAAATGAAAGGATGTCAAAAATAGGTTGAGAAAAGAGCTAAAAAGCCAATGTAATGTCAAGGAGGCAGAAAGTCACTAAAAAGTACCCAAATGTACCATACCTGACCCTGAGCCCAAGCTAACAAAGTCCTATAGTGATCCTAGCAACTAGTTCGCAGAGTCTAACTAGTGAAAATAAGGGCAAGCCTATGGTATTGAGCACTAACTGTACTTGAAGTAACTTCTGAGCGTGAGTGTTGAATGAATCCTAAAATTCTTAAATTCATATCTTCTGTGTGAAAAAGATTTTGTTTGAAGTGAGGGCACTAGTTACATTATCGGAAACTTGGTACCTTGGTGATTGTTAAAAGTGTATGTTGGGTGTCTATTGGTTGATCTCTATCATATTTTGATCCACATGAGTTAGCTTGTTGAGTCTAAGAGAAAAGATGTCCACCGAGAAAATAGGGTGGATTGAAATGGCCATGTGATTGCTTGAGTTTGTATGTCTGCTTCTACGTAAGAGTCATTTAGAGTTTAGTGCGTCGCTTAAGGACAAACCATGAATTTAAGTTAAGGGTGTTGATATATCGTGAGTTTACGGTATTTTTGATACATTTCACTTAAGAGTTGTGTGTGTCTAGGGCCATATTGTAGTAGGAATTGATGTTTTTGTGTCATATTTGCAGGAAATAGGCTTGGACGTGGAAGTGTGAGATGACAGCTGAAAATCTACAGAAGGAGCCACCCACGGAAATGACCTACGGACCATAGGTCCAGTCATGGTCCGTAGATGGGTAGCGTAGATGGAGCATCAGGGAAGTCTTGACCAAGTGTGGAACTACGGATGCGAGTGACGGATCGTAGGTCGACCCACGGGCCGTCCTGAACATCCGTCGAATGGTTTAGAGAAGTTGAAGTTCCAGTACCTAATGAAATTCCTAAGTATGGAGCCACGGAAGGAACCCACGGACCGTAAGTCAACCTACGGTCCGTTCTGTAGGTCCGTCGTTGGTATCTAAGAGTTGAAGGTTCCAGCCTCTGCAAGAAAAGTCTAAGTGTTGACCTACGGAAGGGACCTATGGACCGTAGGTCGACCCACGATCCGTTGGTCAAAGTCGTTGAATGAAGCCGCATCCCGAAAGTTTATTTCCTTTGTTAGTTTCCTTTTTGTTTAGGACAAGTATTTCTATAAATAGGGTATGTAAACCTTATTTTTGGGGGTTAGACACCATGGTATACTTTTAATTCTTCATATTTTCTTGGGAATTAACCTGCAAACTTTGGCAATTTGACTTCCTAATTTCGGTTTATAAGATTTTTGCTTTGAATTTCAATTGGAGATTATGGGTTTCTTCTACACAATACGTAAGTTCATGAATTCTTCTTCAAAAAATATGAATTGTGTTCTTTCTACCATGAGTAGCTAAATCCACAACTAGGGTTGTGGGAACCATGAGCAACTAACAATGTATGAATAATAACTATGTAATTCTTCAATAGTGTTGATGCATGTATTGGTAATTCTTTCGCTTAGAAGTCTTTTTAATGGTGGCCAACGTTAGTATTTGCCTTGTTGCTACTTGCCGGACCAAGGAGGTAGTTAATAAGAAAAGAATTATCAACAGAGATTTAGTGTGATACTATCTAATAGTCTAATGTCAATTGGTGCGAGGGTGAAAACTAAGCCATACATTGATGTGATGTCTAATCTAAGGTAAAGGTAAGGGTTAGTAAATTATACACACATAGTCGGACCAAGGTGCGGGGTAAAATTCTCTATTTGGAGGACCAATCACTTAGAGATACCTAACTTACCACTTTGCATGTGATACACTAGGAAAAGATTACTATTATTAGGATTACCACGTTAAAAGCTTATGGGGAACACATACACCCTAGTTTCTCTCTCTCATTGATTACAACAAAGTTCAAATCTTGCTCACTTGTTACTTAATAACAATTAGTTATTTGTTTCACAAATCCCCCCCCCCCCCTTTACTTTCTTGTCTCGAAAATAACTTGACTAAACGGATACATTAGTGAGTTAAGTTTAAGTCTAAACCATATTCCTCATGGGATCGACCCCAACCTACAAGCTAGGTTATTTACTTGATAACGATCACTTATACTTCTTTAGGAAAGTGTAATTTGAGCATATTAGACAGCAAGCCAAGTATTGAGCATCAAAGGAGACTAAATCCCCCTATGCAAGAGGTTGTGAAAAAGGAGATCATTAAATGGTTGGATGTTGGCGTCATGTATCCCATTGCTGATAGTAGTTGGGTTTGCCATGTTCAATGTGTGACAAAGAAAGTAGGGATCACTGTGGTTCCTGATGCTAAAAATGAACTTGTTCCAATGAGGCCGATGACTGGTTGGAGAGTGTGCATGGACTACCGCAAGCTAAATGAATGGACAGAAAAAGATCACTTTCTGATGCCTTTTATGGAACAGATGCTGGATCGTCTCGCTGGCAAGGGTTGGTATTGTTTTCTAGATGGGTATTTGGGATACAATCAAATCTCCATAGATCCGGAAGATCAAGAGAAGACCACCTTCTCTTATGGGACTTTCGCCTTCAAAAGGATGTCATTTGGATTATGTAATGCTTGAGTGACCTTTCAACGGCGTATGATATCGATATTTTCAGATATGGTAGAGGACACGGTAGAGGTGTTTATGGATGATTTCTCTGTGGTTGGTGACTCATTTGATGACTGTTTGACACATTTGGCTGAGGTACTAAAACAGTGTGAAGAGTGCAATGCTCAACTGGGAAAAGTGCCACCTTATGATGAAAGAGGGTATAGTTTTGGGTCCTCAGATTTCGCAGAAAGGTATTGAGGTTGATCGAGCTAAAGTTGAGGTAATATAAAAACTTCCACCTCCTATCTTTGTTAAAGGTGTTAGAAGTTTTCTTGGGCATGCAGGTTTCTACCAAAGGTTCAAAGATTTCTCCAAAATTGCACACCCATTGTACAAGCTTCTGGAGAAAGAGTATTAGTTTGATTTTGATGATACTTCTCTGAGATCATTTGGAGAGTTGAAAGAAAAGCTAACTTAGGCACCTGTCATTATTTCAACGGATTGGGGGCAACCAGTTGAAGTGATGTGTGATGCGAGTGGGGTGGCGCTTGGCGTAGTATTAGGATAGAGGCGAGAGAAGATTCTTCATCCGATTTACTATGCCAACAAAGCTTTGAATGTGGCTCAAAAGAACTATACTGTGACTGAACAGGAACTCCTTGCTGTGGTTTTCGCATTTGAGATATTTAGATCCTACTTGCTTGGTACAAAGATCATAGTACATACTGATCATTCTCCATTGAGGTACATGATGGCTGCAAAGGATGCAAAACCAAGGTTGATTAGATGGGTGCTTTTGTTGCAAGAGTTTGATTTTGAGGTAAAGGATAGAAAGGGAATAGAAAATCAAGTCGCCGATCATTTGTCCAGATTAGAGGAGGAAGCTATGCTTAAGCTTGGAGATGGAGCTGAGATCAATAATGCATTCCCTGATGAGCAGGTATTGGATGCTTCTTATGACCTTATTTCATGGTTCGCAAATTTTGCTAATTATTTGGCAAGTGATTTGGTGCCTTCAGATCTGTCATTTCACCAAAGAAAAGAGTTAATGCCTGATGTAAAGATTTTTTTTCGGAAAGAGCCTTACATGTTCCGTGTTTGTGTTGATGGGATTATTCGTCATTGTGTGCCTGAGGTTGAGATGATGAGTATACTCGAGGTGTGTCATTCATCACCTGTAGGTGGGCACCATAGTGGGATTTGGACTCCTCAAAAGATCTTGCAGTGTGGGTATTATTAGCCTACCACCCACCAAGATGCTCATGCTTTCGCCAAATCTTGTGATCGTTTTCAATGAGAAGGAGGAATTTCAAAGAAGCAAGAACTACCTTTGAACCCGATATTTGTGATTGAGTTATTCGATATCTGGGGTCTTGACTTCATCGGTCCGTTTGTGAGTTCGTGTAACACCCCGAAAATTCTATGACTTAAGTTAGAGCCTCACCTTATGAATAATGACTTAAAAATAGTAAAAATGATGTTCCTAAACCTAAATTAATGCAATTAACTTGGTTTGTAAGAGTAAAAGTCTAAACGTCAAGAAACGACCACGACGTCCGGAAACTAGAAAAGAATGTGTTCTAGTGTGTCCTTAGGTTTTGGGCAGGTTTGGGAATATTGTACGATGGTATAATCTTGTAAAAAGGTTTAAATTAGGTAAATATATGTTTTAAGGGTCAAACCGTTCGAATACGACACCCCGAGGACACCCTAAGGGGACCCGACAAGGTCCCCAACCTTGGCCAAGCAAGCTTCCAAGGCAGCTTGCAAATTGCACTTGGAGGGAATAGAAAAAAGTTAGTTCACGACGCGGTCGTGTCGCGGACTCTACTGTCTCAAAATTTAATTCCAACTATCTTTGAGAAAACAGCTTTGCGTCACGGACTTGTTCTGCGACGAAATGCAGAAATTCAAAAATTAATTTTTACTTCATTAAAGAGAGAACTAAGTGAGGGGTATTTATGGTACTTTAGGGGACGTGTATATAATGATTTTTAAGTCAATTTACCTCACTTTTATCACTCAAACACAAAACCCCAAAGATCAAAATTTAGTTCCTCCTTCTCTCTACTCTCTCTTTCTCTTCTCAAGAACTCCATTGAAGAAAATTGGAGCTTCAAGAAGAAGACCAACTCTCCAAGGTTTCAACTCAGATTTTCGTGGTTAATTCGACAATAAGGTATGGTTGCTTATCACTCTTGGGATTCCTTTCCCCAAGAGCCCCCGTCAAGATGAATTTCAAAATCTCCAATTTCTAGGTTTCAATCCAAAAACGTGGGTCTTCTTTCCAAAGTGAAATTGATGTTATACACTGACTTTGATTGTTGTTATATGAAAAATTATGGATGAATTTATGTTGTATTGGTGTTTTCTTGAAGAATTCCCCATGAGACCCATGTTTCTCCTTCTTTTCCTAATTTTAACCCTAGTTTGTGTTGGATATTGATTGAAGGCTTTGAATTGAATGTGATGTTATGTAATTCATGTTTGTATGATGATTCTACCCTAGGTTATGTATAATTTTTATGAAATTAGGGTTGAGTCTTGGAATGAAGCCTTGAAGGCTATGAAGGGAATATGTCAATTGCTTATATTGATGTTGCTTATGCTATTACTTCATGAATTACCTTGTATTATGTATTGGTTATGAATTGTTTGGTAATTGAAGTATGAATGTCCCATGAAGGTCAAGAAGGTATGAAGATTGGTTCTTCTTTGAACTCAAGTATGAAAGGTGAATTACTTATATTGTAATGATGTTATACCTAATGTGTTGTTGTGGTGTTGATGACCTAGTTTCCTCATCCTTAACCCTTTACACTTGAATTAGCTATGAAGTATGTATGTATGTTATGGTATGATTGCTATATGATTGAAAGGTAGTTCTCATGATTATAATGTAATGTAAAGTGAAAGGTTTACTCACTTGCTAAGTGTTTCTAAAGTGAAAGGATTGTTATTCAATTATGAACACATATGAGCTATTATGATAAGATGTCTACATAAGAGTCTAGTAAAGGCTAATGTGAACTTATGTGATGACTAAAGATGATTACAAAAGGGAATTAGATGCTTAGCACCGATAGGGCATGTAAATGAGATGGGGGTCTCACGTTTAGTAAGTCCGGCTCCCCACATGGGTTTCCTCACGTTTAGCAAGTCCGGATTACCCACGGTATGTGTTGTCTCATGAGATTAAAACCCCCACGTTTAGTAAGTTAGGGTTTCTAGAAGCAATCTCCTTGACCCTTAGCTGTGTGCCCACATAGGACTCTAGTTTAGTGGATTCACCTAGATAGCTATGTACGAATGGTTACACCTTAGGCAAGTGTTAACCCTCTCTTTTCGGTGTGGGAGTAGAACACCGGATTTCATGTAGCTCTCATGGTCTATGTCGGTTATTGCAATATTTCCCTAATGTAAAAGTAAATGAAGGTATGAAAGGTGCGAACTCTTACTAAGGCTTTCTT
>JAJOON010022621.1:0-17635 GCA_029582645.1 Solanum megistacrolobum | reverse complement strand
ACTTCCAAGTATCATTCTTTTCTATCATACCAATCTCCTCCTTCATGGCTTCAATCCAAACTTCATGTCTTGATGCTTCTTGATAGCTATTTGGTTCCGAGATTGCAACATTACATCTTTCATATATCTCGGAAAGAGACCTTGTCTTCAAAATTGGCGAATCAAGTGAGGATTCCCCGTCTGATTCTTCGTCTTCTTCCAGAGTTTCAGACCCAAATGATTTGATTTCAGGCAGCGGACTCAAGTTCTGAAAAACTGCATTATCTTTCTCAATTTGCTCCTTATCCTAGTTCCAATAAGCATGCTCATCCACGACTACATCTCTTTGGATTGAAATACTTTTTGTTTGCAAGTTGAAAACTCTATAACCCTTGGCTTGTGATAAATAACCAATAAAGATCCCCAATTCACCTTTTGCTTCAAGTTTGCTTCTTTTGACAGAAGGAACATGAGAATAGCATGTTGAACAAAAAACTTTTAGATGCTTGGCATATGGTTGTATTCCACTCCATGCCTCAATATGAGTCTTTTCATCCACGACTTTTGTTGGCAGCCTATTTAACAAATACACTGAAGTATGAATAGCTTCTGCCCAAAAGCTCTATGGCAGTTTCTTTTCCAGCATCAAACATCTTGCCATTTCAACTACTGTTCTATTCTTCCTCTCCGAGACTCCATTTTGTTCGGGCGAATAACTTACTGTCAACTTGTGATCAATCCCCATATCTTCACAATACTTATTGAACTCATTTGAAGTGTATTCGCCACCATTGTCCGACCTCAAAGCCTTTAGCTTACAACCACTTTGTCTTTCCGCAAAAGCTCTAAATTTCTTGAAAACTGAAAATACTTGAGACTTGTCACTCAGAAAATACACCCAAGTCATCCTTGTTAAGTCATCAATAAAGAGCACAAAATATTTATTGTGTCCCAAAGATGATGCCTACATAGGTCCACACACATCAGTGTGAACTAGTTCAAGTTTTTCAGTTGCCCTCCAGGTAGCACTTTTAGGAAATGATTTCCTGTGGACCTTACCCATCTGACATGACTCACAAACTTCTTTAGACAATGAAATCTCAGGTAAATCCTTAGTCAAGCCCTTTTCATACATAAACTTTAAAGTAGCATAGTTAAAATGACCATATCTTTTGTGCCACAACCATGACTCATCCTTACTTGCAAAATTTGCACTATCAAACCTCCCATCTAAAGGAAAAGTTTTATCCACCATTCTTACTTTAACAATCAAACTATCTTCGGAGTCAAAAATCAAACAATGTTTGTCCTTAAAAAATAAAGAATAGCCTTTAGACATCATTTGAGCCACACTTAACAAGTTACATGCTAAAGAAGGAACATACAACACATCACGTATAAACTTTGTACCTTGTGTAGTCTGAAAGGAAACTGAACCCTTTCCATGTGCATCAACCATTTCACCATTTCACCATTTCCCATCCTAACTTTAGCTTTGAATGACTTGTCAAGTGTGTGAAACAAGAGCTCATTGTGTGACATATGACTCGTACATCTACTATCTATGAACCATGACGATTTGTTGGCTGTGTTTTCTACATGAGAAGCCATAAACAAGATTTCTTCTTCATTTTTGGACTTTTCAACAAAATTTGCCTGCTGTACATGGTTTTGTTGTGGTTGATTCTGCCTGGCCCTGCAATTTTTCTCAATATGACCTATCTTTCTACAGAATCTACACTGAATCGGTGGCTTTCCTATGAACCAACAGTCTTTTTCTTGATGATTGGTTCTTTTACGGTGGCTGCAAGGTGGAAACTTCCCTCTCTTTGAAGATTCCTTCCTTGGTTTTCCCTTTTCTAATTTATCTCCTTCCATCCTTCTATTGTCCTTCATAGGCTGTTTGCCTTTATGTTGTGCTTGAAATGCCGCTTCTGCTACTTCTTCATCTCTTATACTTGATCTTTGTTCTTGGGCTTGCAACTTGCTGATCAGTTCTGCCACAGATCACAAGATTCTTCTATTGCTGAAATCTTGGACTCAAACCTTGCTGGTAAGCTTATCATCATCTTCTCCACCACCCTTGAATCTGGAAAGGTTTCACCAAACAACCTTACTTTGTTTACAATCTCCATAAGTTTGGCAGAATACTCTTTCACAATATCACCTTCTTTCATCCTTAACATCTCAAATTCTCTTTTGAGATGTTAAGAGTTTGACAGCCTTCACTCTGTCACTTCCATCGAACTCCTCTTTTAGTTTCTCCCATACTTCTTTAGGTGTTTCACAAGCCATTATTCTTGTGAAAATCACATCTGAAAGTGCTGAATGAAGACATGTGAGAGCTTTGGGTTTCCTTGACTTTGCATCTTCATTATTCTTCATTTGTGCAACAGTTGGATTTGGTCCAAGTGGAAGAGGATCATCTTCAGTTTCAATTGTTTCCCATAGACTAAGAGCTTTGAGATAAGCCTTCATCTTTATCACCCATATGTGATAATTTTCTCCTGTAAACATAGGAGGGCCTGCACCCAAGAAGCTGTTGGATGCCATGTTACTGCTGCTCAACTCTCACCTTAGAAGGAGAAAAAAAACTTTAGCCTTCTTGCCTTCACAGATCCCTCAAGAAGAAGGGCTCTTGATACCACTGTTAGGATTTGAAACTTTTAGAGAAGAAAATAAGGTTCAGCAACAGAAACTTTCATTCATCTTGAGCTTTTTTTAAAAAGCATACACACATATATGTACATAAGCTTTTCCAAAGTTAGTAGAGGACCATACATATCCAACCGCTATTGACTTTCTTACAAAACATATTCCATAAAACAAGGACTACCTTTCCTTTACATACTTAACATAATATTTAAGAAAATAACAATTAAACAAAAGACATCTAGAAATATCTCATTTTCTAACACTCATTTCACTCAAAGGGTCCAGATTGTTGTACAACATTGCATAAATTGCATGTGGGCCGGGCATGGAATTCCATTTAGATCCCATTGCATACATGTGCATCTCTTCAAAATCATATTTACAGTAAGCCTATCAAAACCTTCTGTGATCTCATATCCATAATCACCATTGAAATTAACCTTACATTTTTTAGCACTTTTCATGTACTCATTGAACAATTGCATACTCTTTGGGCTAAACTCAGTAGGCCCAAAATTGATTTTGTGAAATTGTTCACCACTTCATAGTTCTTGCACACGGTGTCAAAATAGGCTCTACACCACGCATTGAGAGGATATCCTCAGCTGCTGTTTTATCTAAAGAACCAATCATATTAAGTTTGCCTTTGAAATCTTCCTCATATGTGGTCCATGAACACCGCCAAAATACCTTCTGCAGTTCCTTTGACCTCCATGTTTTGCACCAGTTTGGTTCAACACGTTTCACACAAAATCATCCTCCATTGCTTGAATGATAAAAATTAACAAAAAAAATGAATTTCTAATTTTTCATTTTAGTAATGTACAGAACTGGAAATAAAAGACCTGTCTAGTGCTTTCATTTTACTTATGACCAGAATTGTAATATAAGAACTGGACAATTCTTCAATTTCAAGTTTTGGACAACGATTGAAGCTTTAGAAAAGAACTTAAAAGTTAATGTAAAAACGAATTAGCTAGAAAAAAATGAAATAGATATGTTACCTTCTGCATGTCTGAAATGAAGGTTATTCCTTCACCCACCTCCTTGAGATCTAATGACCTTTTAAGATGGCCTAAGAACCAGTTTCACCCACCTTCTTTTTGTTTGTTTGTTTGTTAACAACTGCCCAGGCAATAAGTTAACTATATATGGTACTGGCAATCTTGACCAACAACAGTTAACAATTGGCCCTCCCTTGGCTTTCCCTTTTAAAAAGGTTCCATCCAAGCCAATAAATTAAAGGGTCTAATTAACCCATCCTTAAAACCCATTTTAAGTGCGTGAAGCCAATGAACATCCTCAAGAATCTTCTCTTTTCATTGGCAAGTGCATCCTTCGATATATTTATAATCACATCACTTCTTGGATTACTAGACCTTAGCTCATTTGCATAAGCCTTAAGTCTATTATAGTCATCTATAAAGCTTCCTTCAAGTTTTTCCAAATTAAAATCAATCGCTTAGCTCACTTGCACTTACAATGACTAACATTGACATCCAATCTTTCTTTTAAATCATTCCTCGTATCATTGATCCTGTACTTTGGGTCATTTTGCAATTTAGACTTGAAATAATACGCTATTGTAAGATGATCAAGTACCCTTCCATTGTCAAATGCTTCGTTACAATCATGCATATTTTTCAGGGTTTTTATTCTAACCTCCGGCATGTCTTTATCTCCAGAAATATGTAATGAAAAACGACATCCTACAACACACTCATACCTCAACCTTGATGGATCACTTTTCAACTGCTTCAAGTTTCTTTTGTTTACAAGAGCATACAAGTTAATGCATAATCTAGCTTCGGGTATATATCCTTGAAGCTCATACCTATGCATAACTCCTTGTAATCTAGCAACGTTTCATCAACGATCCTATTTTTTTTGAAAGGCAATCCTATTCAAGTCATCAGAATCATACTCTACCTCAACATGATATATTATCATCTCACTCTCACCGTCAGTTGTTGCAACATATGACTCAGAATGTTGAGAAATATTATGAACTTCTTTCTATTAATTCCTCACCGTCATCTACATCATATATATATATATGTTAAGGACCTTAAATTCTTCAGACACTAAGTACAATAACTGCCTTATACCATTATCACCATCTATCTCATAATAGTTACCAGAGGGAACGGTAACAATAAGTATGTCGACTAAATTTATGCGAGGATTAATGAAATTTAAATATTAGTGGATTATCTCTTCGCGCCTTCAAGAAGTTGAGTTTTTCGGTTTGCTCTATAGCCTCCAATTTTAGGTGTGCACAAGTAGACACTTAAATTTGTATAAAATTGAACAGATAGATACATACGTTTTACACATGACATAATATAGACAGTTCAATTGTATCTCATGCGAATTATCACTTCACAATTAAAAGGTCCAATATATAACCACTGAACTATTAGTAAGTGAGCATGTTTGGACCTTTTTAATAGTTCAAAGATATATATATTCTAAGCAAAAAATTAATATATTCAATGTAATTCCATAATTGGAGTATGGAGAAAGTAGTGTGTAATACCTTATCCTCACCTTGTAAGAGATTGTTTATGAAAGACACTCGACTCAAACATGTAATTATAAAAATGAAGAATAAGATTGTAAGGAGTAATAATAGTAATCATATTGATAAGAAAAACTAGACAGCACTCGACTATCTACTAACCATCTACCCTAATCTCTAACCTTCATACCCTTCATGTCTTATCTAATCGCATCTCCCTAATATTTTTTGGTCTAATCTATCTTTCCTCAGACCCATCATAGTCACCCTCTCACACTCTTCATTAGAGAATCTTTGTACATCACGACCCAACCACCTGGTCATGCATACACCTACTTTAACACCTATATAGGAGAATCTTTATACCCAATTCAAAAACATGAAATGTGAAAGAGAACAAATATAAATTGATCTCCCTATTTAAATGCAGAAATACTCTTAAACTTGATTAAAATATAGTACATTTGAGAAATATATGGAACCCTCCCAAAAAACTAGTCTAAATAGGTATAAAAACTTCTAAGAGAATAAAAGATTTAAAACTAATAAGACACAACTCCCACCATAGAGGAAGATAGGTATAAGTTGCGAGTGATCATCTTCGTCTTCTCCTAAGAAACATCATTGATCCTGCAAATCAGTTTATGCCAAGTGGCATAACAAGAGTAATATCAATACAAACAACACATACTAGAAGGCATTATCGATCAACCTCAATCCATCACATAATATCATGTAAATAATCAAGGTAACTTGAAAATTGGAGATATAATGAGGACCCCGATCCCTTGGTCACCACCCTTATTACCTAGTCATACTACCTTGGAACTTATACATTATATTTCAAGTTACTCCACCTTCATCTGCTGTTAAATCCATTGTCTAATCCATTCCACCCTCATATCATGTCATGATCTAATCTTTCTATTATATAGAGACTTTCCAAACCACTTATTCTACTTACACTAGAATTTCTCTATTGTTTCCATTTCTGAATCCAATTCCACTGCTATGCTAACTCTGTAACCGGTCTACTATTCTCCCTCAAGCTCTCACGCCAATACATTGACCCTTGAACAATTTAATAAACCACCTACAAGACTCTTACTAAACCACATTGACTCAAGTCTCCTTTATCTGGCATGTCCCTAACAACCTAGACTGTCAATACCATGCAAGCTAGTGAATAAGCGAAACTCCCGATAAACATCCTGACTTAACAACCACCCGAGATGTGTCCAAAATCATAACAATAATACATACCTAATTCAACAAACCTTTCAACTAGCCTGGAATATCAAGGATCTTTAAGGCATCATCTACAATGTTTAATATGAGATTTTGGTCTATACAAGAACCATCCCAATATTTAAATACAAATCTAGGCCACTTATGGACTAACATGTACAATCACTTTTATGAAGAAGTAAATTTGATTCACTCATGGAACCAGTATAAAAGAGAATCATCAAACATGTACCAGTCGTGGCATTCGAGTTAACATGTAGTAATTTGCACCATGTGTGGTACCTAAGCCAATCATATAACAACCTATACCAGACGTGGTACCCAAGCCAACCTATGATCACACAACACAAAATCGCAATCACCATCACAATGAAGTATAGTCACACTTGTAACACAAATAAATTAAACATTTTTATAATCTGAGATTATCAACAAGTTATCATTTCGATTTCATCCCTTTGATCTCCATGATCATGCATTATATAAACAATATTATAAAAATAGTTAACACATATATTACATAACTTGGAAAGAATCAACCATCACCTAGTCTAGGACAACTCTTTACGAATAATTTTCCCTCTTATAACCTAACTACCCACAGGTTACCATCCCTAGGATAACACTAGACAGTATTTTTAAGATCAAACATTAGAAATTTAAGTACCTTTCCACCCTAACAATCATAATCCACACATTCATCAACTTAATTTTCGTGCCCGAAGGCCTATACATGTAAACTCCTGACAAATTACAAGGTATTTTACAATTAAAGACGGGCCTAACTACTCAATAGACCCTAACCTACATGGATGCCAAGAAACTATAGGACAACTTTGAACCCGAGTTTCTGATTCTGTGGCGTGAATCTTGATGGACGTAGACGAAAATTTCATGGGTTCTGATCATCTTTGCGTTGAAATTTCTCCCCTCCATTGTTCCCAAACTTGGAGCAGCTTAAGGATGTTTTTGGAGTTAACCCTCGTCTATTTTACAAATGAAAACTGAGAGGAAAATAAAAAGAAATTGTGGTTTCTAGGTTTGATTCCGTCAGGCATGCTATAGCAACTATGCAAACGCTATAGCGGCGGCGCCTTAGCAGGAAGGTTCCCGCTATTACGGACATGACGTCAGCACGAATCAAATTCAAATTCCTAAATTTTTGTAGTTTCACCTCAATTTAACTTGGCAACGTATTTAAAAAAATTGGAGTTCTGCACGAGAAGTCCTTTGAATAACAATAGGATAGGTCGTTACATTGTATTTTCTCTTCATATACCTAAATCATCTCAGTCTTGCTTCCCTCTTATTATCCACCACAGATGCCACTCTACCTTGTCTAGAATATTTCATTCTTAGAGCCCGTTTGAATTGACTTTAAAAAAAGTAGTTTTAAGTCAAAATAAAAAGTCAAACTTAAATGACTTTTAAATCAAAAAATAAAAAGTAGGGGGAGGCCTACTTTTGGTTTTAACTTACTTTAAGTTATTTTTAACCTTGTCAAACTATTTCTAACTTATTTTAAGTTATTTTTTAAATTTGTCAAACACTTCCAGAAGTCAAAAACTGACTTAAAAGTAGGTTCGACCAATTTTTAAGTTAATCCAAATACCCTCTTAGTCTCATCTCTCACACTATGCCCACACAAATCTATCTCAGTATTCTCATCTTCTTTACTTTCATCTTTTGGACGACAAGTTCTTGATTGGCAAACATTCCACCTCATATAATATAGTTGGTCTAACAGCCATTTTATACGACTTACCATTAATCCTTGGCGACACATTCTTATCACACAATACACATATGCAAATCTTTTTTTCATCCATACTTTAGACTTTGTTTTTTTAAAAATGACTTGTGTATTAATCCTCACCTGTACATCTTCCTCAAAAGCTATGTCATTGAACTTGCATTCCAAGTACTCGATCTCTTTTAGTCCTGGTCAAGATGATCCCTTTAAACTCTAGGGTTTGTCTTCAATCGTCCAGCCTATTGTTAACCTTGTCATGTGTCTCGTCAATCAATACTATGTCATCTGTAAATAGTATACAACATGACACCCTTATTTGAATATGTTGCGTCACCACATCCATCACTAATGCAAATGAAAAACGGGGTACACGTTAATCCCTGGTGCAATCTCATCTGGACTTGAAAGTGTTTTTAGTCTTCTCATACTATATATTCTCACTTGATCTTGGCTCCATTGTACATGTTATTTATTGTTCTAATATAGTCTGCATGTATATCTTCAGCTTCCAAACATCTCCATCAAATTATGTTATGTCCACTTCATCATATATTTTTTCTAGGTCAATAAACTCCATACATTTATAATGCTTCACCAATCTTTATATAAGATAAATAACTTTTGTAGTTGATGAACCAATAAGTGAGCGAGGAATATATATACGTCAAATCATAAATATTAAAGTTATTTTTCTTCATTTATTTTATTTTTTTGGGAAAAAAAGCCCACGGAATAGCCTAGTGATTGAGGTAGAAAGTCACTTGACATGCGGAAACATTATTAAAAAAAGTGAGTCAAATTGAGAGAATACCAAAAGTCTACAAAAGCCTTTTTGACTTTGATGGAGTTGTCTGTTACTGTTATTCATTATATTCTTTATCAGCCCCATTTTACGTGATACTATTCGAATTTTGAGATTCAGACAAGTCTATTTTTGACCGAAAGTGTTCGTAAATCTTTTAAACATTTTGAATTATCAATTATAGTGACTTATAATACTTTTTACGTAGTTTACAAATATATAAATTTTATTTCAAAAAAATTGAAGATTCCATGCGTAAATTTCATATCAAACTTAAATTGTTTGACTCTCGAAAAAGAAAAAAGTTTCACATAAATTGAGACATAGGAAGTAGTATATATTATTCTCTCTTATTTTAATTTATGTATCTTATTTTAACGTGATATGAAATTTGATAAAGTAAAAAATAATTTTGAATTTTATAATTTTAGGTTAAAAATATATATTAAAATATTTTTTATTTTATAATCTTAAACATGTTATTTCCTCCGTTTCAATTTGTTTGAACTATATTTTTCTTTTAATTCATTTAAAAAAGAATGATCCTTTCTCTTTCTAGCAATTTTTAATTCTATTTTTTTCACATAATATATTTAAGATTACAAAATAAAAGAGCAGTATCTTCAATTTAAAATCATAAGATTCGCAATTCTTGTTTATTTTCTTAAATTTTGTATAGGTCAAATGAATTGAAATAAGGAAGTATATGAGAATCAAAATTAAAAAAATTACTAATAAATAAGAAAAGAAATATACTAATTTATAGTCACTTTTGTGATTATGACTTCTGACTATCAAACTTGCTTTTATATTGGTCCAACACTTGTTATGATGCTCCCTTTGAATGGTCCATTCAACCAGATTCCATACTTCAAACGTCCATTGAATATGCAAAATCTAATTTTGTTAAATGTAATTAATATAGTCAATCAATCTATTGTAATTTCAATTAAAATGATCATCAAAACTAATTAGATAAAGTTGGATGACCCTGAAAGTCAATTAAGTAAAATTGGATGACTTTTGACAAATAAAATAAAATTGATTGACTTTTTTGATTAATTAATTTGAATTGAGTGATCGTTCATACATTTCAACTCATCAAACATTCCTCGAATATGTAAAAATGTAATCTTAATAAAATTGCATGTTTTTTAAATATATATTAGATAGTCAACACATGCAAATTTAAGAAGATCTAATTGGACAGGTTAATTGGAATTGTGCTCATTTGACTACAAGGAAGACTCATAATGATTCTAGAGTAAAAAGACAATAAAATTGATCAAAAATTTTAAAAGGGTCAACAGTCTTAGGATAAAACAAAAAGGGTAAAATTGTTGATACGCTGCTTACGACTTCAAGTTATGGGATACGACGCATGATGTCATGAACCTTACTAGGCTCAGGGCAGCTATTGTCTTACAAGATTCAAGCCGTCATGTGCCTTCCCTTTTAAAAAGACAGTTGACTTAAAAAAAAGAATTTTAATATTGTAGTTATTTTAACATTTTAGTTATGTTAACATTTTTCAATTTCATTCTTGTTATTTTGTCCCTTGTTTGGATGATTGTACTGTATTGTTAATCTAAACACAATGTTTGTTTTTATTGTTATTTAAATTCAATTCTATTGTATTTAAGAACATTGCAGTGTTTGTTTTGAACATTCTTTCCAATTTATTTTTACAACGCCTTAATTATTTAATTCTTATAATTTATACTAGTTACGATAGTCAGTGATATAATTTGTGTTGTCCTTTTCTTTAATTGATTTGTGAATATATAATGGTATATAGGAGTAAGGTTTGAATTTGATGTGGATCAATTTTTATGTAAAAATGTGATGGTGAATTTCTAAGCAACAAATCATAGTTATCGTCAGGATTTGGTCGCATCACCATCTGTTGATAGACAGAGTATAGTCACCAAAACTTAATGTAAAACTCTTTGTGGTGACATAGTAATGTCTGGGTGATGTGGCTCAACAAGTTCATTATGGAAAATAGTTAACTATCATTCAATTTTTGCATCAATTATCTTGATATAATAAATTTGGCAGAACCTTATCTCTTTGTTGTTTGTCGTTGATTGGATCTCTAGAATGACCAGGGTAGCATTGTGTTGGCCATTTCTTATCTTGTGCTAATATTTTTACTAGATTAATATGATTTGAGGCTAGGCCAACATCACACATCTTCATTAATAACATTTAACGTCCATTCTGAAATACAACAATTAAAAAATATGAAGTAGAATTTTTTTGCAGTGCTCGGTGTTTGCATTGCTTTATCTACTTGCTACTGGTATTCTGAAATACAACAATTAAAAAATTCATCTTTGTCAAGATATGTTGGATTTTCCATGAGATTAGGAATATGCTAAGGTACATAATAGGCTTGCTTTTAAATACTCTAGTAATTTATTAGGCTTCCATTGTCTGGCATATTTCTGATGTTGTAGTTTCGAAAGTGCCAAGGCAGTAAGATCAGTTTGTTGAGCTTAGTAGGTGCAGCGAAAGGAGGTATTGGTTAGGCATCATGAAGTTGTGTCGGCGACGTCAAGATTAGGTGTCAAACATTCAATTGGGAGTCAGATGAATCTGCATGATTGAAGAACTAGATTGTAAGATGCGAGACTTAGACACGAAATGGTACACATAAATTATATTTAGAACAGAGTTGAAAGACTTTTATTTCATTGTCTAAATTCAACTAGTAATAATGATTATTATTTTCATTTTCAAAAGAATGGAAAAACTCCTCTAGTGTTATATTAATAAATAAAATTCATTTTTTTTTAAATGAATACTTTATTATATCATTTTGTTATTTATTTTTTTAATTGTTGTTGCAGCTTGTGGAGAAGTGACGGAATCAAAATCGACGGGGACCTGAATTATTAGTTTTTTCCCTTGTAAAAATTTATTTATATATTTAAGTGAAATGATATTTCACTATTTTGAATGATATTGTTGAAATTTATTAAATCTCTTCTCTAATATATTGTATTTTTAGCACAATTTAAGATATTTTGCTATAATTGTCTATATATTTCATTTCAAAAATGAATTTTTAGCTAATTGTATGAAATTTTGCGGCTAACAATATTTGTGGCAGAATTTTCATTCCGTAGATATAATAATTGCCACGCAAATAGTAATGTATATATATTTTCATTTTCAAGGCAATTGAAGAAAATATTTTGCTACAATTTATATCTTGTGACTATAAAGTATATACTTTTAGCCATGAAATGTTGAATTTGTAGCTAGACATATACTCTTATATATAATTGCAACGTATTAAGAGCATGGCTAAAATATTTCACTTTTCGTAGCAAATAATGATTTTTTAGCTATAGTGATATCTATTTCATGGCTATAGGTATGAATGTTTAGTAACAATATAAAAGTATTTGTGGCAAATACTTTAATTCATAGCTATAAATATTTTAATTTGTGACTAAATATGAGTACTATTGCCACGAGACTAAACCATAGAAATACCCATAAAATTAAAGTTTGCATGGCAAATAAATTAACTTTTTTTTGCAACAATACAACACCTTGTGGCTATATATAAAGATAGCTACAAATTTTATTAATCGTGGCACAAGAATAAAATTACTTGCTATAAGTATATTATTCGTGGCAAAACCTTTTTTACATCGCAGCTACACCATAATTTTTTTGTAGCAATAAGTATAAGTACTTAGCCACGGGCCATGTAAAGTTTGTAGCTAACTATTAGCCACGCTACATCTTGCTACGAATGCTACGGAAAAAAATATTGTAGCTAAAGTGTTTAGCCAGGGAAAATTTAATATTTAGCTACAAAATGATAAGAACTTTGACTAACATTTTATGATGTATTTTTTCATCATATTGATATGCAAAAAAATTGTAATTTATGTAGTTTTCGTATAATTTTTAAATCTAAAATTTTAGTTTAAACTATCGAATTAATGCAATCTAATTTAATTTTGAAAATAATCAGATTAACGTTCGAAAAACGCATCATGACAACTAAAAATAGACAAAGAAAGAATTATAATAGTCAAATTATTAAACTATTATTTGAAGCATTAAAATAATTACTTAAATTTTACTTACTATACTTTAAAACAATAGAAGTATAAAATTATTTTAGTGTAACTATATATTACGTACGTGTGAATTGGTAAAAGCATATAAAAAAAATTCCAATCAACAAAAAAAAGTCTCTATATATAAATAGCAAGGTGGAGTATTCATTTTCTTTCTACAATATCTTCACTCGCTCTCCTCCTCTTCTTCTTTCTTTTCCTCAACAAAAAAACAAAAAAACTCTGTTTCTTTTCTTTTGGATAAAAATGGGGATGAATTTTAATGATGAACAACTCATCGAGTATCTTGTCAAATCTTTTACTTGTGAGCGTTATGACGACCAAGAAATTGGATTTACAGACTTGTATGGCGATGAGAAGCTATCTGAGTTATTCGGGACATATACTACTACTGATTATTTTTTTTGGTAAATAAACATTTTTATTAACCAAAATGAGAAATACAAAACATTGAAAAAAAAAACTCAGCTTGGACTGTATACTTCCAGCATCAAAACAATCTATCTATTCCTAGCCATTGATCACCCTATCCCTTCCACATCAGAAATTAATTACACAGGGTACCAATCTAGCAGCTGCAATTTCAGCTTCATTCCCCCTCTTATGTGAACTTCTTGGATAATCTTTCTGACTAGAACATCACAACTTCTTATAATCTTCTGAAAAGTCCTCTCCTGCCAGATGTAATACACACTAGCTGCAAGAGATATGTGAAGTATTTCAGCTTCTAGTAATTTCCCTTTGTACTGGTCTTTGTTCCTCATGCCACCCTGATGCTTGCCTTTGAATAGCTTGCCATCTTAAGACCTTTTGCCAAACCTGGCCTGAGTAAGAACAGTTGAAGAATAGGTGTTCAATGTTCTCACTTTCAACATCACACAATATACACTTGGTGTTCTCCACACTGCCCCAATTAAGTAGTCTTTCCTTTGTCAGGAGCCTCCCATGTAATGTTAGGAATAGAATAAAACTCCATTTTGGGCATGCATTAGTATTGCATATCAACTTCCTCCATTCTACTTTTGGATATTCCCCTTTCAACAGTTGATATACTTGTTTAATTGAAAACTTCTCCATTTGTATCACTTGTGTTTCATTCCATCCCACATCCTCCAACACTTTATATGTTTGTATGATATTCCTCACCATCCATAGGTCTGGTTTGCTTGTATATTCCACACTGTTCCTTGCTTCCCCCCACTGTACCCATAACTTGTCCTTTTTCTTACTCAGATTCCACAACAGTTTGCAGATGGCTGCCTTGCCTTGTTCCATTCCTGAATACTTACAATATTTAAGCCTCCTGCAGTCCTTGGTTTACACAACTGATCCCATGCAACCAGTGCTTTCTTTGATATATCTGCCCCTCCTATCCATAGGAAACTTCTACAAATCCCTTCAATGCATTTAATCACTTTCTTTGGTAAGATAAACACCTGCGACCAGGATACTTAAACATAGAACAACACACTCTTGATGAGTTGTACCCTTCCTGCATATGATAGGAACCTAGATGTCCAGCTCTGTACCACTACTTGGAACTCTTTAAACCTTGCTTCACTTTCTTTAATTTCTGCTACACCCTCAGCATTTTAGTTCCTCCTACACTATCCTGCCATGCTTGCTGAACTGTCTCCTGGAACTTCTCATGTTTTGCTAGGTGATTTAAAAATTTAAATGGTCTGGATCTCAACTCAACTTGTTGAACCAAATTAATATTGAGTGGTGAGTGATCAGAACAGTCAAGGTCCATATTCTACACCTCCATGTTAGGCATAGTCAGCATCCATCTTGCATTAACTAGAGCCCAATCTATTCTACTGTATGTGTGTCCATTAGTCCAGGTGTATTCTCTACCAGTGTGTTTTAGAATTGTCATACTTGTATCCCTCAAATACTCATCAAAATCTCTTATCTCTGCATCCTGCACAGGAGACCCCACCATTCTATCTTCCCCTCTGTGAAAAGTATTATAATCGCCCATAGTAACCCAAGGTGTCTGTTGGTTATTATGTATACTCCTTAATTGTTCCCACAAACTTCATCTATCTGCTGCTACAGTGTGTAGACCATAAACTGTAACATCCGACAATTTGAAATAACTTTGAAGAGGCTTAGAATCGGAAATAGTCATTTTTGGAAGGAATTCAAAAATCTGGAAAATTTGGCTAAGTGTGGAAAAAAAAAGAGAGTTTTTGGCCAACTTTGAGAAGTCATAGCTCCTAGATCAGGATGATTTAGGAGTAGTTCCAGTTATGTTTGCGAATCTTGTGGAATGATCTTTCCAACGCCACCAAGTTTGCTCGATTCCGAGTTTGTATGAGTGAGATATGCCCTTTGGAAGTTGGACAGTTGATAGGGAAATCCGTCCGGAAATTTTAAGGGCATTTTGGTCTTTTCCCTAATCAATTCCTTTGGTTATATTTTAGTGTTGGACTGATTTTTAGATGAGTTTGTCCCATTTTAAAAGAGTGAGAGTGAGGGTTTTGAGTGAAGAAGAGAAGAAGAAGAGAAGAAGAGGAGAAGAAGAGGAGAAAGAGGAGATCAAGCAAGTTTTCGTCGTGGATATCGTCGGGGGTGATCCCTACTAGGTATGTGAGTCCATAGTGTTGGGTTGGTTCTTTCCCCCACACGCCAAGCTTGTTTTATTTTCAAGAAAAGATTGATTGTGTTGTTGAAATTGTTGGTTGTGTTGTTGAAGTTGTTGGTTGTGTTGTTGATGTTGTTGATTTGTGTTGTTGGAGTTCCTTGTGGATTTGAGACATGATTTGGTTGTGTTTTTGAGTTGAATCTCTTGTATGTTGAGGGATTTTATGATCCTTAGTGGTTGGGGTTGAAACCTTTGAGGTTAGGGTGGTTTAGAGTTGGAAAAAGAGGGAGAAAAGTCGAGTTTATGGGCAGAGGGTTGGCGCGTCGCGCCTGCCAGCGCGCCCCAAAAGGGGTTCTGAACTTTCCCCCTTGGGGTGGCGCGCCTAGCAGAGCGCCAGTAGGCCCCCTCTAAACTTTGAGGGCTGGCGCTCTGCGCCTTGCAGAGTGCCAAGGACGCCAAGTTCCCCCATTCTTTTCACACTTTTTCATGCATGTTCCTTAGTATTGTACCTATGTTTCCTAGTTGTTTCCAACACTCCAAGGTACTTCTAAAAGTCAAGAACTCATCCGTAACATGTGATCAAACACCTTGAATCCATAATCTAATTCACGTCGAGTTAGTATCAAGTCAAAGTGAAGTTAGAGTCAAGTCAAGCAAAGTTAAGAAGTAAGTCCGAGCAAGTCTTTAAAGTTGTTCAAGAGTCTTTATTGAATGTTTTAACTTCATTTTAAGGCTCAAGTTGCAAGTCAAGCAAAGAGTATAGAATTCAAGTTAAGTCAAGAGTTTTAAGTTGAGTTCATTTCTCAAAAGTTATTAGGGAACTATGTATTCCCAAAGAAGTTTCTAAATGTTTTTACATTTGAGCAAGAAAGGAACTATGTTTCCAAAAGAGCCTTTGGGCTAGTTTTCAAGAAAAAGGGACATCGATTCCAAGTGAGCCTTTGGGCTAGATTTTGAGTAATTATCTCAAACTAAAGAAAGATGTGTTAAAAACACTTATGAGCTAAAGTATTTTTGGGAGTAGTCTTGAGCACCGAATTGGGGACACGAGTTCATATTAATTCAACTCTCCATAAGAACCATGTAGCCAACATGGGAGTTAACGGGTCATACTTTTTAGATGAATCCGTAAAGTTAAGCTAGTGGATCCACTTAGTGAAGTTAGCTTCCTATATCACGGCAAGGTATAGGATGGTCCTCGGGCAACGTGAGGTAAAACGTTGTATCACCACTAAGTTTAATAGTGGTGGTTTGTCGGTTAGAGAAGCTCCCATAGTAGAAATTTCATGGTTCCTCGAGAAGTTCTGCTTAGTGTGGATGGGGGTATGGGACTCCATTCATGCATTGCACAATTAGACTTTGAGAGGAAGCATGGTATTTTCATGATATTATAAATATGATTTCTACGTCATGTTTTTAAGAGTTTTACAAGCTTTATATATTGCATGCGTCTTATTGCTTTATATATTGAGTTCTGTTATTCATGAGTCGAACAGAGCCAAGGTAAGTGTTCTCTTGTACTCCTTTCAAGCTTAAGTTGTGGTTTAGCTTTCCAACTCGCATACTCGTACATTCCATGTACTGATGCCAGTTGGCCTGCATCTTATTATAATGCAAACACAGGTACTCAGGATCAGCATCCAGCACGCCGTTGATCCAGTTGAGCACTCCAGAGTCAGTGGTGAGCCTCCTTGTTTTCCGGAGGACTCGGTTGTTTTGTTCTCTTAGTTTTGTTCTATTAGGATGTTGCGGGGTCTGTCCCAACATCCATCTCAGTATTGTAGAGGCTTCATAGACAGTCAGTCAGTTAGTATTGAGTCTCTAATCTATGTATATATGTAAATATTCTATTTTGAGACTCGAGTTGCCCTTTTGGGCCAGATTTTTATCAGTTAAGTTGTTTTATGTCTTTGCATGGCATTGAGTTATTCTGTTGAGTTAGGTTTCCGCTGAGTTAAGAAAGCTAGGCCAAGGGTTCGCT
>JAJOON010022617.1:0-11597 GCA_029582645.1 Solanum megistacrolobum | reverse complement strand
TACAAAACAGAGGATGCCGGAATGAAGAAGTTCATTGTGGCAAAGTTTCTGGACTATAAGATGATAGACAGTAAGACCGTCGTCACCCAAGTTCAAGAGTTGCAGGTCATAATCCATGATCTCCTTGCTGAAAGTATAAATTTATTTAATACCTATGTTGGAAATGTTAAGTTTATTCTTAATACTCACATAATCTTGAATGTAGGATTGGTTGTGAATGATGCTTTTCAAGTGGCTGCCATTATTGAGAAGTTACCTCAATTATGGAAGGACTTCAAAAACTACTTGAAACATAAACTCAAGGAGATGATTGTTGAAGATCTCGTGGTAAGGCTGAGAATCGAAGAGGATAACAAGGCCACAGAAAAGAGGTCACGTGGTAATTCAGCAATATCTGGAATAAATATTGTTGAAGAAGATCCCACAAAATCAAAGAAAAGAAAGAAACCATCTGGTCCAAACAGCAATCCTCCTAAGAAGAAATTCAATGGAAGATGCTTCAATTGTGGCAAACGTGGTCATAAGGCTACTGAATATCGGGGTCCCAAGAAGGACAAGAAGAAGGATCAAGCAAATTTGGCTGAATCCAAAGGAGAGATGGACGATCTCTGCGCAATGCTTTCAGAATGCAACTTGGTTGGAAATCGAAGAGAATGGTGGATAGATTCTGGCGCCTCATGCCATGTTTGTGCCAACAAAGAATTATTTGCGTCATACACTCCAGCACCAGCAGATGAGAAGTTGTTTATGGCAAACTCCGTTGTTGCAAAGGTGGAAGGAATAGGCAAGGTCCTATTAAAGATGACTTCAGGAAAGGTGGTAACTTTGAACAGGGTCTCGTATGTTCTAGAATTGTGAAAGAACTTAGCTTTTATACCAGTTCTGACTAAGAACGGATTCAAATGTGTATTTGTTTCTGACAAAGTTGTAGTGAGTAAGAATGAAATGTATGTAGGAAAAGGTTACCTCACTGAGGGCCTCTTTAAACTCAATGTAATTGCAGTTGATATGAATAAAGATTCTGCTTCTTCTTACTTGCTTGGGTCTAAATGTTTATGGCATGAACGTTTAGGACACGTTAATAACAAAACCTTGCGAAAATTGATTAACTTAAATGTTTTGCTAAATTTGAGTGCAATAAATCAAAATGTCAAGTTTGCGTTGAATCTAAGTATGCTAGGCATCCTTATAAGTCTGTTGAAAGGAATTCATATCCCTTAGAACTGATTCACACGGACATTTGTGACATGAAGTCAACACCAACACGTGGTGGGAAAAAGTATTTCATAACTTTTATTGACGATTGCACTAGATATTGTTATGTCTATTTGCTAAATGGTAAGGATGAAGCAATAGATGCATTTAGGCAATATAAAACGGAAGTTGAAAATCAGCTGGATAGAAAGATCAAAATGATTAGAAGTGATAGAGGTGGAGAATATGAATCTCCATATGGAGAAATATGTTTGGAAAATGGAATCATCCATCAAACTACTGCACCTTACTCTCCTCAATCTAATGGAATTGCGGAAAGGAAAAATCAAACTTTAAAGGAAATGATGAATGCCTTACTTATAAGTTCAGGTTTACCACAAAACTTCTGGGGGAAAGCTATCCTTACAGCAAATCGATTACTCAATAGAGTGCCTCACACGAAGACACATGTTATTCTGTATGAGAAATGGAAAGGTAGAAAACCCAACTTGAAATATTTCAAAGTGTGGGGATGTCTAGCCAAAGTCCGGGTTCCTATACCTAAGAGGGTGAAAATAGGGCCTAAGACTGTTGATTGTGTATTCATTGGATATGCCACAAATAGTAAGGCATGTCGATTTTTGGTCCATAAGTCCGAACATCCGGATATTCATGATAATACGGTAATGGAATCAGATAATGCTGAACTTTTTGAACATATCTATCCACATAAAACTAGACTTGAGTCATCTAGCGGGGGGTCTAAACAACCCCGAGAAGAACTAAAAGAGAATGAAACCAATGAAGAGAGTCCAAGGCGCAATAAACGTCAAAGGACAGCTACTTCATTTGGATATGATTTTGTAACCTTCCTTCTTGAAAGTGAGCCTCAAACATTCAAGGAAGCAATGTTGTCTAGCGACTCAACCTCTTGGAAGGAGACTATCAATAGTGAGATTGAATCAATCTTAAGCAATCATACTTGGGAGTTGGTTAATCTTCCTCTAGGGAACAAACCCTTGGGTTCAAAGTGGATCTTCAAAAAGTAGATGAAAGATGATGGAATTATTGACAAATATAAAGCAAGACTTGTTGTCAAAGGCTTTAGACAGAAAGAAGGTCTTGATTATTTTGAGACATACTCGCCAGTGACTAGGATTACATCAATTCGGATGTTAATTGCCCTAGCTGCAGTATACGGTCTTGAAATCCATCAAATGGATGTGAAAACCGCCTTCTTAAATCGAGAGTTGGAGGAAGAAATTTACATGGAACAACCTGAGGGCTTCGTAGTTCCCGGTAAAGAAAAGAAAGTATGCAAACTTGTTAAGTCACTTTATGGACTAAAACAAGCACCGAAACAATGTCATGCAAAGTTTGATCAAACCATGTTGTCAAACGGATTTAAGATCAATGAGTGTGATAAATGTGTTTACATTAAAGACACTCTGAATTAAGAAGTCATTGTATGCCTATATGTTCACTACGGAAAGTTTAAAGGGAAACCTACTTATCCAGATGCGATTAACCCTTACTTACAAGACACACATGTTTTTCATGCATATGTTTTAACTATAGCCATTCCCCATTCATGTGGGGGATTGTTGGATTTAACAAGGTGTGAATGGGAAATAAAAAGAGAAAATGGAAAGTGGAGGAACCAATGAAAGTGGGGGAACCAATTTTGGAGGGAAAAATGAAAAGTCATTGCAAAGTGCAAATGAAAAGTCATTTTTACCATATTGCTAGAAGAAAGGAAATTGTTGTCCTTATATTAGGAAATACTTCCTTTAGTTCTTAAAGGGTTAAGAAGAAGATGCCCCCTCTCGCCGTCATCGTCGCTTGCTCGGCCTCGGCCTTGGCTTCGGCTTCGGTTTTGGATTTGGATTTGGCAAATGATGTGATTGATTGATAATATTTTCGGACAAAATTTATTTAATCAATCTTGTTAATTCATTTTCTTTTCTCTTATAAATTAATTCAGAATGTTAATTAAATAACAGAATTAATTTGGCGCAACGAATTATTTGAAATTTGCGCGTAACGGTAAATTCGTTTGAAAGGATTTGTTCCTTCCGAAAAGTCATTACTTTTCCCAAAAGACACAACGTTCTGTAAAAAAAGGGTCTGAGCAGATTTGTCTAAACAGACGCGTTCCTTGCTGTAAATGGCTTTAAATAAGAGGGTTTTTTCCGTTTTTCAAACACTACAAATATTTCCTCTCTGCATACATCTTCTTACATAATCAAAATCGTCGATAGACTGAGTCTGTGTGTGCTCTTGTTGTTGTTCTTGCGTTCGCTGAAGTTATTGAAGTTTAAGGTACCACTACTTCTTTAACAGGTTAATCCGTTTTATCTTGGGAGGAATTAATCTGCAACCTCAGGTACAGTGAGGGGATTAAATTTCTTAAGGAAACACAGTGGTTTCTGTGGACTCGGATTAAAAATCATTCTGTCTATTTCATCTTTTTCTGTATTTTTGACTTACCTGAATACAGGAGATAACATGGTATTCGTCATAAGGTTGCTACAACTTACCATCCTCAAACAAGTGGCCAAGTGGAGGTTTCAAATAGAGAGGTGAAGCAAATTTTGCAAAAAACGGTGAATGCGCAAAGGAAAGATTGGTCTGAGAAATTAGATGATGCGTTGTGGGCATATAGGACTGCATATAAGACACCAATAGGGACTTCTCCCTATCACATAGTATTTTTGGAAAGCATGTCACCTTTCGGCATAATTAAAACATCAAGCATATTGGGCAATAAAGAAACTGAACTTAGACCCCGAGCTAGCCGGTAAAAAGAGAGAGAATCAGCTATATGAACTTGAGGAGTTTATGTAACACCCCTAAATACTAGACCAACATTCGCATGTCGATACACCATTGCTTAATCACTACTGTATGTTTTACTCTCATTTTGGGGACTTGAAATGTTGTGATATTTGCAAACTTGCTTAACATAAATTGTGATCGTAATTTAAGGTATTGTATTGGGGTATTTGCGTAATATTCTAATTGGAATTATGTATATCTTGAAAGGGAGGTGAGGGTTATACATATAGGTATATATGTATGCATTTTGGGCAGCCAACCTTTTTTTGGGCAGCCACCTTTTGGAGGCAGCTGTGCATGTGATAAACATCACTCTTGAGACTATGTGTTTACACCTCCTCTATAGTGAAATTCGTGTTCCTTATCTCTAAGAAACCTGGTAAACTCTCTCTAACAATATTACTCTCAAAATCACAAGAGAAAAACTTGGTCCTTTTGGCTGGAATTTGAGATGCACCCTTCTCTTTGGTGAGTAGTCGAAATCTGTTTTTGAGCTAAGTAGTGTTTAGTACTTTTGGAATATCTCGTTCTCTAGAACTCATATTTCAGTGAATAAATATATTTTGGAGAGCTAATTTGTATACCTACAACTCTTATGTTTATGTAAAACTCTAATTTAGCTGTTATGGATTCGAAATATGGGACGCAACATAGGACAAGTTCTGTCCAGATTTCGGATTTAGAAATCCTGTATGAACAACTTTTAGTGTATCGATGATATCTTTTTGTACAAAATATATTTTGCAGTGATTCTTGATTGTTCGCAACCTTAAGAGATGTACCTACATCTTTCATGAAGGATATACAGTCCAGTTTTGCCGTTTTCCTTTTCAAATCTAAGTTGCAACATGAGGTACTAGGCTTGCCAGAATTACTGTTTTGGGAGCATAGTTGTATTTGTACAGGCTAAGCTTACTTGTGATGATAATCCTATTTTACATTAACATTATTGAGCTACTAGGGATTAAAGAAGTTATTTAATTTTATTTTAAGGTTGTATATACTCGTGAACAAGTTGAGGACCTTGATACGTTGGTTGTTCTATGGTTTGAACTCTTGAAGTTGTGTTGGACTGTTTCTAAGCTAAGCACTGAGGTTTGTGTATAAACTTATACTTGCACTCTTTTAACTGTTGGTATATCTGAAAGTTGATCTTGGTACCTTGGTTACCTCTTGTCACTTTGCATTGTCATGTTGGTATCCTTTAAGACGTTAAAGACTCTTGTGTAACTCGCCCACTTGTACGGATTGTTTGATTACTTGGCACTCTTGTTGGGACCTTGTCCTTCTTGTGGCTGTGAATTTGTCACTATTGGTATGCCTCTTGATTCGGATCATTTGCCATCTTGACTCTGAATTTTTAGTTCGTCTTAAGAATGGAAGTTGTCCATTTAAGTACGAACTAGAAAGCCATTTTTAATATGGTTCTTGGTTCTCTTGATTATTGGGTTTTGACCCTTCTTGATACAGGGCATCACCCCTTCTTGATACCTACTTGTGCTTGGTGCGACGACATGATGTATATATTGGGCGAGCCTTGTTGTTGAATGTCTTGGAAAACTATGCTATGAGCGTTCTTGACATTTGGATCTTTAAACATCAAACTTGATACTCTTTATATATTGTTTACTTGATTTATTTATTATGTTCAATTATGTTGCCCATGACTTGAGAAAGGTAACTTTGTGAATCTGAAGGCTCCGAACCTATAGTTTTTGCACCACTAAGCTATATGCTTAGCGATAGTTGTTTCTATCATAGGGAATGTTCGAGAGGATGCATGAAGCTGGCCATTGGAGATGGAGATTTTGAGAGCCTTAAGGAAGATCACAATTGCATATAGGCATCTATATTTTGTATAAACCTTGGGACTTGTACATGATCTATGTGTTGTATATTTACATGAAATTTTGAGGACTAATTTGATCATGTCACCATGGGTTGTAATATAAGTATGTCTATATGTTTTGTTCTTTTGGGTTGTGCAAACCCAAGTCTTGTAATATACGAAATTTACTATTAGTTTTGAATGTTTGTGTGAAGCATGAACTGGCTAATTTCGGTACTCGGAAGTTGGTAATATTCTTGTTATCTCATCCTTAAGTGTGAGGATAATATATGCATGAAAAGCTCGTCAGTTATTTGCTTAAATTATTCTGGGAGGGTTTTTCCGTCATAAGTTAAATTCCGCGCCATGTCAGTCTTAACATCAAATAAATGTTTAAATGGGCAAGATGTATATCCTTAACTAAATTATTCGTTATTAACCTAATCCCTCTACTAGATTAAAATCATTATGGCCATAGTTAACCTCTTTTAAATGTCTCAAGTATTTAATTAGACTTCTTGTTTAAGTGGTAGTATCCTTTCGAAAGGGTCGCTACAGTTTAGGCTCCACGCATATGAGAATGCCAAGCTATACAAAGAAAAGACAAAGAGGTGGCATGACAAGCACATAGTAGCTCGTACCTTCAATCTGGGAGATAAGGTACTACTCTTTAACTCTAAACTAAGGTTATTCTCCGGAAAATTAAGGTCTAAGTGGAGTGGTCCTTTTGAAGTGGTCAAAATGAAACAACATGGGGTTGTTGAACTTATAGGTAAGACTGGCCTTACGTTTTTGGTCAATGGGCAAAGGGTGAAACACTATTTCGGTGAGGATTCGGATCGTGATCGGGAAGCTCTTGAGCTAAATGATGAATGATCCAAGTTGCGTCATGCCGCGACGTTAAATCAAGGGCTACATGGGAGGAAACCCATGAACAATATGTAATAGATAGGTAGCTCGTGTTTGAAATTTTGATTTTTAGCATAGTTTAAATTCATAGAATCTAGGAAGTTCTTTTAGTTCCTAGTGTTAGTTACAGTGGATTTTTCATTATTTGTAACTTAGCTTGTAATTGTAAAGAAAAAATTTGGAGCCAGGCGCACTATTTGGCATGCCGCGCCTGGCATCGAACGTCAGAGAAGACTTTCAGGCGTGCTGAGGGGTGCGTCGCACCAAGCCTTGCACGTCAGAGCGCCATCTCAGGCGCGCTGAGAGGCGTGTCGCCCCTCCCATCGCCCCTATGCCGAGAAAATTGTTTCTGGGTTTCAACCCGGATTTCACCCGAACCATCCCTTAAAACCCCCAAATCCCAAATTCATCCCCTATTCTCTCTTTCTCCCAACCAACCCAAACCCCTCAAATCCTCCAAACTTCTTCTTCTTCTTCTTCTTCCCTCTCCAAATTCCTCCATTAACCCACCTCCAACTCCTCTTTTCCCACACACACCTCCCCCTTTTCTTTAACTTTTCTTTCTCCCACAATTCCATTATAGGTACTTCCACCTCTCCAAATTTCCTCCCTCTCTTTCTCAACCCAAATTTTCAACTCTTTTTCCCTCACCTCTCACTGCCCAAACCCGATCCCCCCCCCCCCCCAAATTTTTCTAATTTTTTTCTTTCTTCCTTTTCTCTAGTTTTCTTCTCTTAACAGGTGGTGATGGCTCCTAAGGCAAAGAACGTGGCAGGTTCCAAGCGGAGTAGAAAAGGAGAAGCTTCCGAGCCCTCTAGTGGCCGGGAACCGATGCAAATTTTTTGTAAAAAGGCTGTGGAAAGGTATGGGTGGGAATGGTTCGAATGCGAAAGAAAGGCGAAATATATGGACGACGAATTTGTGAATGAGGTACGGTTACAATCACAATTTCCTGATATATATCGGACTGTAAATGAGTTGGGTTTGAGGTTTATATTTGAAAATTCAGGGGATTGCAATTTGATATTAGTGCGAGAATTTTATGCTAATTGGCTAACTGAAACGAAATATAAAATTGTGCCTTTTAGGGGGAAAGATGTCAAGTTTTCTGCCCGAATTCTGAATTAGTTGTTAGGAACCCCAAATTGTGACCCTGATGTGTTTATTGACTTAAAGGATAAACCTCCTTATAAGGATATCCGACATACCTTGTGTGGGGTTGATTCGAATCCTAAGTGGGAGCGGAGTAAGGACACTGGGAGGCATATACCCTCCATTTTGCTAGCTTTAATCAGGTGGCTAGGGTGTGGCTAAGGATAGTGTGTTGCTTGTTGCTTCCTGCCAAACATCTGTCTGAGGTGACAAGAGATAGGGTGGTATTAGTATATATGTTGATGAAGGGCATGCCCATTAATGTGGGGGCTATCTGAGGCAGAGTATGATGAAATTTAGGAATAATATGAGGTGGAGGTTCTGTTACGGGGGATTGATCAACCGTTTTCTGAGGAGGAATAATATTAGTGAGGGTATTGAAGAGGAAACGGTAGACATGACTGTTGATTATCACCCGGATCTGACGGGTAAGTTGGTTGATGTGACTCGAACGAAGGCATTAGACACATCCCATGGACCGGTTCTGTCTGCCCAGGAGAGGCAAGCCTGTGACGATAGCGTCATGGCAAGGATGTTTAGTATGGCTGAGTTGCAGTTGCGTATTGGAGGTCGTCCGATCACTGACGATGAGATGGAGGCCTTGGCTGATCGTTATCCTTTGATTGACAGTGCCATTTTTTGGAGCATTTGGATGATGATGAGGCGATAGATGATGATGAGGAGGGTGTTGTTGTAGATGGCGAGGCGAATGCCTTAATGATGTTCGACGGTGGTGACGACGAGGCCTAGAGTCCCCAGGGAGTATTCCTAACCTTATACTTTATTTTAATTGTTCAATGAGGACAGTGCTTATCTTTAAAGTATGGGGTGGGGTAATATTCTCTGTTGTATATAGCTGTTTATTGCTTTATCGAGTCTAGTTGTTAGTTTCTAGTTTAATTTTTCTTTTGGGTTCCTCAAAGTTTGTTTTTGGTACTTTTACTGAAGATTGTCCCTTTGAACCGTATAGAATTAGTTTATTGCTTTATTGAGTCTTAGAGTTATCTTAGGAGTGATAGTTCCCAATGATAGATGGATGACGATCGTCTTAAGGGAAAATTAGTCATATAGAGGAGTAGGATTGAAACACCAACCTTGGTCTTTTAATGCTATTTCCGAATAAGTTAGCTAAACGTCGTGGGTAGTTATACTTGGACAAATGCAATAGATGGTTGACCTTGTAATTAGCATGTGTTCTTAAGTTTGACTCGAAATAAAATGAAAATGGGCTTAATTGTGTAGTAATACCGTAATGCAACTTGTATGAGCATTTTAGTTGATATATCCTTATATGTGTCATAATGCCATGTGTGGTGAGAATTGATTGGTTCTTTCTTATCTTGATATCTAGAACTTGTCTTGTGTGTGTTGAATTAGTAGCTTGTATGATTTAGGGAATGTGATTGAGGCGTTTCTTTGAAATAGCCAATTCTTAACTCTAATTGTATGCCTACCATTGAATTTATCCCTAGTGAGCTCCATTGAGCCTTTAGCCTTGTTTATTGACAACCCACATGATAAGCTGAAACCCGTTGTTTGATACCAAGTCTTTTGATCCTATGAAAATCCTTAATGCACTATGTTAAGAAGAAGGGTTGGAAAATGTTGGTTGATATAGCTAAGGGTGAATTGCTACATTGTGTGGGAAAGAAAATTCTATTTTGGCCTTGGTCCTTAGTGACAATGTGCACCTTGACTAAAATCGAGGGTGGCTAATTTAGAACTATGCTCGAGACATTGGCCCTGATCCTATCAAGGATAATGTGAACCTTACTCGAATGTTAAAATCTGGAGTTTGAATGGCTAGTGCAAAGTCATAAATAAAAAATAAAAAAATAAAAATTATATGATGAAAAAGAAATAAAGGGCAAATATATATGGAGCAACAAAGGGGGTATGTAGTCATGAAGTGTATACTAGGAGGAAGGAAAAGCTATGAAGGAGATTGTTGGCAAAATAATAGCATGTGCATTAGGGAGGTATAGTCACTAAAATGATTCCCAAATATTCCATCCCTACCTTAAGCCTACATCACAACCAAATGAAAGTCCTCTTGATTCCTTGAGAAGTATAATGCGAAAGTAAGAACACACTATGGGCAAGCTTAAGGTATGTTGAGGAAAGTAAGAATTTTTTTTTGAGAGTGAGTTGATTGCTTGAAAAAAATAGGCCTTGTTGATTTTGAAATTGTTTGAGTGAAAGGCTTTACTAAACATAAACAAGTGAGGGCATTCATGGCATGTGTAGGATTATCTAATTGATGTGTGGTATGAGTTTGCATTAGCCCAGAAAAATAACAAAAGAGTCATTCTTTGAGCATGTGTTGTACTTGGTGTAAATGTTATGAATTGTTGCATCCAAAGTGAACTACAAGATCATGATAAAAAAAATGTTTGGTTGATTTTAAGGGGTTGATAAGTCCAAGGGTTATGAAAAGAAGTTGATAAGTTTGAAGATTGTTTGAGGACAAACAAAAGTCTAAGTGTGGGGTGGTGATCTTAGGCATATTTATATGCCCAAGTTGTCAATAGTGCCCATGAATTGATTAAATTGAAGAATGATCTTTAATTGTTAGCTTGATTCTTGGTGTAACTTGTGATGATTATGTACTCACACATATAATTAGATGTTTCAGGAACTCTCGAAGAAATTGGAGTTGGAGCGAAGAAAGAAGGAGAAAAAATGAGCAAGAAAACGACCAAGGCAAAATCAGCAGTGTTGGGCGCGCTGCGCCAGACGATGCCGGACTGGGGCATGTTTGGGGCGCGATGCGCCAGAGGATGTCGGACTGGGACATGTTTGAGGAGCACGCTCGACGCGCCAGGACTTCAAGAATGTAGGCGCCTCTGTGGCGTGATGGCAGGCACGACACGCCAAGGAAATGCAGACTTTTCCAGCTAAAAAATCATTAAATAGGATTCCTAATTGTAGTGGGATTTGACTCCAACTTTTCTAACTCTTGTAAATAGACACCTAGGGCTCCATTGTGAGGGTCGACCTTTTGATTTATTGTGCAAGAGCAAGAATTCAACTTCGTACTAGGTTTTAATCCGTTATATCTTCTATTTTCCAGAAATTGCATGAACAATTGTATTTTCTTGTTTTCTAATAGCATGAGCGTTGAAGTTTGCTTTTAGTTACTGCAGTGTCTTTTAGCAAAATAAGTTATTTAGTTTGAATAAATTTGAATTTTGAATTTTAGTTAGTTTGTTTATGTTGTTGAGATATTTTAGGTTGTTTAAATTTTAAATTATGCAGATTATGTGTTTTATGTTGGCTATTTAAAGACCCTCAATGCTTAATAAAGCTATTGAAAGTCATTTCAATCCATTGAGAGACATTTTCAATCTTTTTGTGCTGCCCCATTTAAAAAAAGCAACAACAGTGGTATCAAGAGCTTCATTGATTTTAAGGGATCTGTGAAATCTTCCAAAGAACTACCATACATTTTTAACCCGTAAGGGCTAACCTTTTTAACCCGTCAGGGCTACCCATTTTAACCCATCAGAGCTACCTTTTCAACCCGTGCATTTTTCAACGCATAGGCTTTTCTAAACCATCTTTTTAAACCAAAATAATGGCAAGCAACAGTATCTCTTTGAATGCCCCAAAAATTTTCACTGGTGAAAACTATCAGATTTGGTCAGTGAAAATGAAATCATATCTTGAAGACTAT